>PVKM010011589.1:0-32967 GCA_004027735.1 Carollia perspicillata
CCTACTAATACAGACAAGAGGACCGCTCTCCTTTCCCGTCAGCTGGTAAGGAGAGAGTGCAACTCTCCCTCCTGATACTGCATCAGCTGCGGGGTTAAGATTGTCAGGTAACACGGGGTGGGAGTCGCTGGTCGGTACAGTGCAGTACAAGGTCCTGTTGCACCAGAAGAAAGTCCCAGGGGGGCTGGTGAGTCCTCCAGGGCCGATCAGGATGGTGAGGTTGCAGGTCTTCTCAGGTCTGTAGCACACTGGAGGGGTTTCGGCTTCATTCTGAAAGAGAGGCACACTCAGGAGAGAAAAGGAGACAGGGTTAGCAGTAACGTTCGGGGGGGTTGGGATAGGAACTGCTGTTACAGGAGGCTGTTCCAGGGAGGCACAGAGGAAACAATTGTTGACATCTTCAGGGGCAGGCAGGTTGAGCATCCAGGCTCCATCCCGTAGGAGGGTGAGCCAAGAGAAGGGTCTGGTCTGGGTGGATTCCCCAGGACATAAGCCAGAGATTCTTCCCGACTTTGAATTGAGCTGGTGAGGTTATAAATTCCAACTAAATTGGGCTCTTTAGGCTCATAGGCTTTGAAGATGAATATGTCCCCAACTGGTCCTGAATGCCACATATTTACATAGATTTTTTTCCTGAACTCCAGTCTCCCAATCCTTGCTGTCAGGATCTAGTGTGGGAATTTTCAGCAGTTCGCCCATCCTAGTGGTGTGGTGGCAACAATATATGTAAGGGCATCCATCATAGACCTCAGGCTTCCAGTCGCAACCCTCGTAGAGAGATTTAAAAAGCTGGTCTCTGGTCAGGCACACCATGGGATTTGTCATCCATCACCCTTCGAGGCTTTTAAGACTGGAGGTGGGAATGCTCAGGACCATTAGGCCTCTACATCTGGCTTTGGGGCAAGTCATGATGCCTACAGTGTGCATTTTTACATCCCTGACTTTGGTGTAGGTTTCTTGAGTGGAGAACCTCCATATATAGGGCATTTGCAGGGTTTGGCCGGCCCATGCTAGGCCTACTATAAAGAGTAGGAACCAGAGCTCTATGCCTGGAACTTGGTGTGAACTGGGACAATTATTTCTACAGTCTAAGTCTGGCCTGAAGGCCGGTGCTCGCAGCGGTCATTAGGTAAAGCATATTATATCAGCAAAAGTTAGGACTAAACACAGATACACTATTCCCAAGACAATTCGTTCCATGGTGCTCCACTCAGGCAGTGTCATGGCCAGCGGTCCGACTCCCAGAACTCCAGCATTGATGCCAATCAGGAACAGGTGCCAGATGGGACAACGGTCCATCCTTGGGGGAAGTTTCCGTCCCCAGTCGGCAACCTCTGGAGCTTCAGGGCCAGCAGCCACAAAGTGGGTCTGGTTCTTCCTGCATTGGGGTCCGCAGCTGCCTTGGCTCAGCTGTGATGGATCCCGGGGGTGACACCTGCAACTTTAAGGGTGGTTGGGGTGGTTAATAATACTAAGTGGGGACCTGTCCAGGTTGGCTGGAGGGGTTCTCTCTTCCAATCTTTCTCCCACACATATTGTCCTGGCTGAAAGGAGTATGTTGGCGTCCCTCGGGGCTGGGGTTCCTGGCCTAGTCTGGCCTTATTTATGGTGTCTAAGGTTTGTCCTAATTGCTCTAGATATTGAGTCTGATATAGTTCCCCCCTTAGCCTCAAATTCTGTGCTTTTTTTCTAACTTTACTCAAACATAATCTTCAGGCCTAATGGAGTGTGCTGACCCCTCTCTTGGCTGCATTCTGAATCATTCTCTCCTTTCAGATACATACCCACTTTATGTTCATATAAAGGACAATGGACGAAGGTCTCATCTTCTTGTAACTACTTCTGGCTGGACATGGATGTCGTCTTACCTACCCTTGGGTCAGGGGTGCCCTGAAAAGGGGGGGGTACAGTACAGAGGAAGTCCTTCCTGTAAGGGAAGGACTTTACAGGATCCTAGCCAGTTGGCTGTCACCAGGAAGTCGCAGGTTTGGTGCCCAAAGGCTGGCATTACTGGACTGTTGGCATTCTGGTCATATTCTGGAGGTGACAGATTAGGCAAGAAATGGGAGGCAAAATTAAATCATAATCATTAAATGACAAAGGCAGGGACTTAAGAATGGCTTATCTGGAGGAAGGTGTGTAAGGCATGCTACACCTATCCAAAACTTTTGTGGCCCACTATACTTCACTCGGGCTGAGGGGAATACATTAGGATTTTCCCCCTTTCAGGTTTCTGAGCCTTTTCTGTCCAAGTCATCAAGACAGAAAAGGAAAAAGTGAAGCCCACAGCCGGCCCGAACATTTCACTAACTTAACCACTTAATTCAATGAAACCGTTGAGTCTCAGGGGGCAATGATGAAGATGGGCTCCTTGAGTGAGGTCTGTATTGCAACCAATCACTCATAGGCATAGGCAGGTCATAGGCATACATCTTATGAAAACAGAAGAGTACACAGGTTAATTCACACAACAATCCCCAAACCAGTCTCTGTGCCTGTGACACCGTCTTTTGGGAAGACATTCCATTGTAAGGTCCTTCCTGCAATGACATTTAACAATGGCAATTTGACAGGTCATTTGCACCTGTAAGTTGTACATCTCTGGTGATATCACAAACCCAGTTTCAACTTTCAAATGAAAATAAACTTTCAAGACAGTTAGCTACACCATTCAGATGTCCAACACTGAGCATTGTGATTTTCCTTGAATCATCATTTTTCTCCTTAAGATCACCCTCACTGTTATTACAGGGACTACTTTGAGTCCTACTTTTAATTTTTCCTGTTTGTTTGCATAAACACACCAAGAGAAGCCTGGATCTCCTATGATCTTTAAGTCCACTTTGCTGGAACTCACACAGGGAACCCTTAGATTGACTTCTCAGTCCACCCCTCAGGGCACAGAAGCAAAGCCACACATCCACCATCTGGCTTCGCCTGTACCAGTCGTTTCACTCAAGTCCTTGAGCCTCCATTGTGCTTACAGGTTCCTTTTTAGCCATCTTTCAGGAAAGCAACCTTCATTCCCTCCCTGGAAAGACTGGCATAAACTGCACAACCAACCAAAGTACCAGGCTTCTCTCGTGGGCTTCCACTAGCTTTGCAAGTCAATCCCAGTTCCCCAGGGCTTTCTGGTGATGACCAGAACCCATACATGCCTCCTTTGGGCATGATATTCCAGTCAAAGTCTTGGTTAACAAAACCACTATTAATGACTGGTCTTACTGGTTTTATGTAAAGAAACCTTATGTCATCACATGCTACTTCAGAATGCCAAATTCTGGAGGGATCAGGTAGGGAGAAAAATACAAAGTATGATGGAAAATCCTTTTCCTTATTCACTTTTTTACAGAGTATGAAGTTTCAACCTTTTCTGGAATTTTCAATTTCCTTTTCAGAGCAGATACAGAGCAAAATCCGAAACACAGAGTTCCAGAACGATACACAGGTAGAGGCATTCTCTTGCACCAAATGTGTCCATTGGTGCCTCATAGAGACATGCTCCTTCAGGCCCAGTCTCTTGGCAGAGACATGCTCTTTGCCTCAGGCTGAAGCGCTCATCAGCCCCAAATGACCCTTCCTGGTCCCAGGTGGCAAAGGCATTCTTCCCAACCGGCTACAGCGACCTTTCCTAGGTCTTCAATACAGGTTTCTGATCAGACCAGAACCAATATGAGAAATTTGCTTTTTCTCATGAAACAAGAAAACAAGTAGTTGAGGTTGCCATTACTCCAGGTTTAAAACTTTTACATCCTTTATACATATTTCTGCTCATCTAAATTTAACTATTCACTTAAAATTCTTTTGCAATATTCACAAACCCTCTAATCTTCCTTTTCCTTCTGATATCCACTAGGCTTCTCAAAACTTTCACTTCCACAGACCTTCTGTAACATTCACGAACTTTCTATTCTTTCATACGCTTTCAGTACTGGTTCCTTTCCCACACTGGGAAGGACTACACTTAAACTCAGTATGTGGCAGCCAAAGGTCCCTAGCTTTACAAACACTTGTATGACATAACAAACACTGTCACCCTGTATCGGGATTCGCTGTCTCTTTCCGGAAGAGGAATTTCAAACCTCCCTCCAGAGTGCAGGTCTAATTTTCCCTTTCTGCCTCAGCTGTGTTAGTAGGGCCTGTGTCTCCCTTAGGTGGTGCCCGTTTTACCCATGTGTGGTGAATACAGGGCTTAATTCCCATCAGCTTCAGGGAGAAATGCATTGTCAATAGGACAGCATAGGGACCAGTCCATTGTTCAGACAGCTGTTGCTCATCTGGGGTTTCATCAGCCCAACAGTTACTTTCCCTTTTGCGATGTGGGCACTCATTCCTCCAGTGTCTTTCCTCCTTGTAATGGGCACACTGATTAATGCCTATTGTGCCTTTCTTCTTCTCTATAGGGCCCCTTTTGCCACTGGCGCAGTGGCGGGCACCTGATGAGTTTCCTTTCTCTGCCCTAGGGTCTTGCTTCTTTTGGTTTTCTTGAGCTAATTCCAAAAAACCCCCACCGTGGCCCATTTTGCTTTCTCTGCTTCCCGGGCATTGTAGACTTTAAATGCCATGTTCACTAGCTGGGAGAATCTCATTCCCAGTCCTCCCTACTCTGCAGAGGGGGCCAGGCCCCTCCCACCTGTGAGGGGGTGGCCCTGTGGAGATGCCCCCCACCCTCAGTGGGTAGGGTGGAGGCACAACGCAGGCCCTGCCCACCTGTGAAGGTGCTGGGGTCCTGTTTCAGCAGCCAGGGAGGCTGCAAAGGCTCCTCCCACCTGCGGGCATGGGGTCACTGCAGAGCCACCCTCCACCCACTGGGGGTGGGAGTACCGAGGCCCCAGGGCTTGGCGGAGGCCAGGTGCCATTCACCTGTGAGGGTGGGCCTGCGGCTCCAGCTCCTGTCTCTGGAGCTAAGGAGCCCCCCCCCCCGCCAGTACGGTAGGGAAGTGGAGCCAACTAGGGGTTTGTTTCCTCCCTAAACCTGATTACAGGTTCCCTATGGGGCCAGTCCACTCTGAAAGTCGGCCACTCCAAGGAACAAAAAGTTTCCAACTGACCAGGTGTCATACTGGGGTCCTGTCCCCTGAACCGGTTAAAGTTCCTGAGCATGCAGTCTAGGACGGTAGACTGTCCCCCACCCATGCTTCCTACCTGGTGTCGGTGCAGACAAACAAAGGAAGGGAGGTGTTTCCTTAAAGGGAAACCATTCAGGTACCTGCCTGGCCTCTCCTCTCCTGAGGGACTTGGGTCTGTCTTGGCTAAGGTTGCCCGAGTAGTCCTCCAGGTTAGCAGACCCAACCGTTATGCCATATGACAGACTGAGGAACCACAGTTAGGGCCCACTCACACTCCATAGGAAACTTCCCCTGGAGCCACAGACACATTCACACCAACATACACACACAGTCACACAGAAGTTATTACGTTTCCCTCCCGAGCCGGGAAACCCTACCTGAACCTGAGGCCAAAAGGCCTGAGAGGTGATCAGCCTCCCCTTCCACCCTTAAGGTGGGCCTGATGCTCAGGCCTGGTCCCCGGGGCACTTATCGATTTGACGCCTTCTGAGACGGGGGAAAGATACTTTCCCTCCTTCGACCTGGTCTCAGTCCATTTTCCCCGCCAGTCCGGGTTGAGGAATGGAGCGGGGCTCGCAGCGGAGCCAAGTCTCAGCCATTCAGGGCCCCAAAATCACCAGGGCACGTGCCCCCCTCTCGGCCACCGGCTTGCATCGTTATCCCTGGCCGCCTTCACCGGAGGCAATCGCCTGCTAATGTGTGTCGTTTCCTGGTCAGGGAACCAAAATGTTGTGGAAAAATGAACTCTAACATGACGTGGGGTCAACAGAGTGAGCACTTTATTAACACATGCAGACCCAGAAGAGACAGCCTCCAAATTATGGGCGCTGAGGAGGGGTCAGGCAGGTGGTTAAATACCTTTGTAACAAAGTGGGGAGAGGAGGGGTCACTCAGCACAAGCAGGGAGGAGGAGCGTGGGAACCAAGACACAGAAGCAGAGGGTGGGAATTGTCCAGGGCCTGGGACAAAGAGATAGTAAGAGATTAACTGAGTCCTAGACAGGGAGTCAACTAGTCAGCAGGTGGTCGTCTGGAGCCTGGGGGACAGCAGGGAGTTATCAGAGGTCCGGAACAGAGTGCCAGCTTTATCTTCTATTACACTACTACTTGCTGTGTGAGTTTCTACCTGTAGTACAGGATAATAACATCTTATCTCTTAGGATATTAGGAAGATCGAAAGGAAATGATGGGCATTTGTTCATTCATTCCTTCCAAAGATATTATTAAGTTACTCATAGGTTATGTGAGGTATTGTGTACTCGATGCTGGGTATACAAAAATAAATAAAACACTTTTCTGGCCCTGATGTAATTTAGAATCTAATGGCAGAGACAGCCAGTATATAAGTAAATATGTGTTTACAAAGGACTCTGAAGTGTGCTGTGAGAGAAGAACAGGGGAGGGAAGACCTGCTTTAATTAGAATGAGCAGAGAAGGCCTTTCTAAGGAGGTGGGATAAACAATGAGTAAGAAGGGACCTTGGCTGATATGGCTCAGTGGATTGAGTACCGGCCTGCGAACCAAGGGGTCACCAGTTCCATTCCCAATCAAGGGCACATGCTTGGGTTGCAGGTCAGGTACCCAGTAGGGGGTGCTCAAGAGGCAACCACACATTGATGTTTCTCTTTCTCTCTCTCCTTCCCTTCTCCTCTCCAAAAATAAATAAATGGAATCTTTAAAAAATGCATGAGAATGGGATCGGGCTGTCCCTCACCTAGCAGTGAGAAAGATTGGGTGAAGGTTTTGAAGCAAGCAAGATCTTGGAATGTTGTAGAAACTGAAAAAGAAGCAGTATGATCAGAAAGTATTAAGTTGCAGAAAGTTAATGCAAGATGAGTTTGCAAAGGCAGAAGGATCCACGCCTTCCTGGCCACAGTCAGCAGTACATCTGGGATTCTGTTCTAAGTGCAAAGTCCTAAGACAAGAAGGTTTGGCATGTTTGAGATAACAAGGGGATGCCAGTGTGACTTGAAGCTACTGTTAAGTGAATGGGAGGTTTGTGAGGACAAGGAGTTTGTTTTTGGTTTTTTTTTTATGTAAATGCCTCAGGCTAATCTTTGGAGACACTGATGATGAAGGTTAACTCTAGAGGTAAAGTCTTTGAAAAAAGGTAGTGTGGGGAAAGAAATAGTACATGTGGAAGGTCTAGCCTTTGAGAGTAGAGAAGTTCACCCACTCTAAGTGGAGAAGACACAATGTATGCATATAGAGATCAGCTGATAGATTTGGTGTTTGGTGGTGGGGCAAGAGGGAGTGTCCACCCTGGTGGTAGGTATACCCTTTCAATGAAGTATTGTGCGGGGCAAGATCATCAGGTTAGAAGGCAGAAGAGAGTGGTAGGAGAAGTTTGAGACAAAAAAGATATAAAATAATTTTCTCAGGTAGTAAGTTTAATAGAAAAAAGTAGATTTCAAACAGGCAGCAGTTAGCCGTGACTGATGTGACTTAGTGGGTTCAGTGGTATTGTGGTTCAATTCCCAGTCAGGACGCATGCTTGGGTTGTGGGCCAGGTCCACAGTAGGGAGCGTGCAAGAGGCAACTGATCTATGTATCCCTCCCTCTCTTTCTCTCCTCCCTTCCTCTCTTTCTACAAATAAATTTTTAAAAAATCTTTAAAAATTATTAAGGTAGTATATTTCCTCCAAGAACATTCAGCTGCTCAGGTGCAAATTCAGAGCAGGCAAATGGTTGAATTTATCCAGAATCAAGGATTTGTCAGACGAGCTTAATGGCAGGCTTAATGTTTTGGTGTCTAGATGAAGTTCTTCCACTTAGTTATTAAACAGATAATTTGAGGGATTAATAAATACAGCATAGAATTGAAAATATTAAAATTAAATATGAAATTATTAAAGCTAAAATATATAGCTAAATATAAAAGACTGATGGACCAGATAGGACAAATTCTGATATAGTATTGATTTGGTATGGTAAGGGACAAGTAGGAAAGGTAAAGGGATCATCATGAAGGATAGCAGGAACATTTTTTGGGGGGGCGCATTTGGAAAAAAGCTTTTACACCTTTCAATATATTTCATATGTTACTACACAATTTTTAATCTTGCCTTTTCAGCCAGCTTCCAGCTTAAATAGAAACTAGCTTCCCAGTAGAAACTAGCTTCACTGTTCAAAAAGTTCCATCATTCTTGGCTTTGACCTTTTGCTTTTGGCCTCCATGGAGCTGGTCCAGGAAATAATTTTAGAATTAACTGCTTAAATTCTCACACTGATGACTGTTGAGCTACTGCTAGTTCATAACTATTTCATTAGAAGAAACCAAGATATGATGCTTAATGATGTTTATCAAAATGTTGGAAAATTTTGTATTGCTATAATCAGAAATAGCTTTTACTTCATATGAATTATTAATAAAGAGTTGAGTCCATACTTGGTATTTGTGTAGAACTCTCCTATATAAAAGCACTTTCCTATACTCATTGACTTAAATATTCATAAACTCCTGCCATGTGCCAGGCTAAGCACTACAGATATATTAGCAAACAGAACTCTGAAGTCCCCCGCCTTCAGGAATCTTACCTTCATTCCTATGCAGAGACCTTATGATTGGGTAGGGAGGAGGGTGTCATGATGTACTTTCACAGATGATGAAACAGAAGCTCAGATTACTGGACTTGGACTAGATGTAGTCCTCTTCTGACCTCCAATTTTGTACCACATTCCTTCTGGCATGTGCCTGAATTCATTCCATTTGTGTGTATTTATTTGTGTGGAGGTTAGCTTAAGGTTATCCAGCATTATTTATATCATTAGAATATGGGGTCTGGCACAAATAGCACCCCTTTTATTATAAAATATTTTAATAAACATATAATTCTGTAACATAACATCACATTCAAGCACACCATATGACATTTTAGGTGAAATGTTCAAATTAAAACTAAATTATGACACCCATATTAGTATCCTGCCAACCACACTCAAGCAGCATTACTTCTGCTGGAC
Organism: Carollia perspicillata; assembly: GCA_004027735.1. Lineage (NCBI taxonomy): Eukaryota > Metazoa > Chordata > Mammalia > Chiroptera > Phyllostomidae > Carollia > Carollia perspicillata. Next base: position 9,032 of record PVKM010011589.1, read on the forward strand.
CCTGTATATATTGTACTTTGTGATTTAAATTATGCTGTAAAAGGTATGGGTGGTGGTGGTAAGAATAGACAAGCCTAATCACATACAACAAAATACTTGGTCTCCTGCCCCACGAGTCCAATCTTCAGCACATTCTCATCCTAGGAGCCCATTCTGTGTCTCCAACCCACTCTCACTGAGGTGTAGTAATCTACACCCTTGTCCACTTACCTCCTTGCCTACCATAAACTCTATGCCGATTTAAGCAAACTCATCTTTGCCTTCCTCTCCTACTAATTTCCCTAGCCCACTGTTTGCCATATCTTATTCTCACCTCACATAGCTGAGCACTACCTGAGGATAAACAGGAATACAGCTGACCACTAAAATCCCACAGGGCAGTACTCTGGGAAAGTGTTCAAGTGCTATTGCCTGACTAGAAGCCATTGATGCATTTTTGAGTCTCTCATGCATCTTAGCTAAATCCTATGTGAATGTAAGAAATGTCCAAACCTGTATGAATTTTTATGAGTTTATTTGAGCCAAACTGACAGCAATTGCTGGGAAGCAAAACCTCAACAGATTGAGAAAAAATGTTCTGGAAAGTGGCAGTTTTATCACTTATTTTATACATTAGAATCAAAGATATAAGGGGAGTACAATAATCCATTAGTAATACATTCGGGATGTGGCAGAAAGCAATATGGGGAACTCTCTGGGATTGTTAAAAAGTAAAATGATAGACACTTCTTTTACATTGGTGGATACAGGATAGTTACTACTCAGCAATTAACAGGATAACAACAATGAGGGGACTTGTGGTCTCCCTCTGGTGTCTGTGCTTTGAGGGGTGGGTAGTGGAGGAAGGAAATTTGTTATTTTGAAGGCTTTTTTTTTTCAGGTATATTATCCTAAGTGCAGAAGACAACAAGCCAGGCTCAGTTAAAAGTGAAGGTTGACCTTTGTTAGGGAAAAATAATGCCCTAGGGCATGCATACCTACCATGAACTGCTTTTGCTTAAGATGTTTTTAATAACCAGACCATCCTATATAGTTATTTTAGGTTTGTGTATCTAAGGCCACCATGAAGGCCTCCCCTGAGCTTGTCAGGTTTAGTATGTAGCCCCTTTTCATCCACATGTATCAATCTGATCTGGGAGTCTCATTCTTTGCCTTTCCTATTTTTCCTCTGTTACCACTTAATTCAGCCCCTGGCATGCATATACCCTTAACTCCCTTTCCTTCTCTCACTAATTTTACTCACTTGGCAAAATCACAAACCTAGTAACTTTCTACCTGCTTGATGTGTATACCCATGCAGCAAAAGAGGCTGGAGGAAGCCACGTGACCACAGTGCCTGGTCTCACTCGATTTTGACCACAAAACTCAAGTGAGACCCTTAATGCTGTCCTCCCTGTCTACTCCCTCCTTTATCTGGACTTTTTTCTTTTTAAAAAAAGATTTGATTTATTTTTAGGCAGGAGAAGGGAGGGAGAAAGGGAGTGAAGCATCTATGTGTGGTTGCCTCTGGTGCACCCCCCACCAGCAACCTAGCCTGCAACCCAGGCATGTGCCCTGAAAGGGAATCGAACCAGTGACCCTTTGGTTTACAGGCCTGCACTCAATCCACTGAGCCACACCATCCAGGGCTGGACTTTTTTCATACTTCCTCCTCAAACCCTTGACACCACTACCCCGATCCTCACTCTCAACTAAGAACTTTGCTTCCTGTATCTGCATAGTACTTCAGAGTTTACAAAGTATTTTTGCATGACTTTTTTTTTTTTTGCTTAATCTCTCTTCTACACTAGGAAATGGCTACTTTGAGCAACATTGTTCTTTTTTTTACCTTTTTTAAAAATCATTTTTACATGAACTAAGGGATGGGGATTGCTGGAGGGTTGGGGAGCAGGGTGGAGGGGGGATAAAGGGGTAAAAATTGAGAAAACTAATAGCATAATCAATAAAAAATACTTAAAAATAAATAAATATACATGTTTCCACATGGTCAAAAAATCATTTTTTATTGTTATTCTATTATAGTTGTCCCAATTTTGTCCCCTTTGCCCCCTCTGCCCATCATATCCCAGCAGCATTGTTCTTAAGAACAAATGACTTTGGGTGGTTCCATTGGTTCTTGTGTTTAGTTTACCTGTGTGCAGTTCAGAAGTCCTCACCACTTAGCACAGATCAATCTGTGTTTATGTTTCTCTTTCTGAAAAAGGAGGCTCCTCACACTGCCATTTTTACTCACTCACAGGAACTTGGTGTGAGCATTTGTCTGTACTCTGATCCCTTTAAATCTCAGAGTAAAAAGAAATAGGCTTGCCACCCACATTCTTTGCCAGATTAATACATAGCACTGTGAAATATATCTTGGACAGGAGCTTGAGTGATTACGTTTTTTGAGTCCAAAGTGCAATCTGCAGTTCGATGTTCATGAAAAATACTATTTGTACTGTAGTCTAACTTCTACTTAAACATTAGTGTGCCCTGTTGTTAATAGCTCACCATGTATTAAATTAAAAAGTTCAGAGCAAATAAAATAAGGATGAGCTTTCATTTTCTTAAAGTATTTTTTATTAGGGGTTTCTTTAGTGTAAGTGTTAGGTGTTAACACTTTGATAGGTGTTGAATGACTTGACGTTAGAAATTCAGTCTATACTACTTTTCAGGAACATACCTTTTGTGAAAAGTGAGCCACGCTTGTACAGGCAGGCCTTGATTTTTACCACCATGATGTTCCTGGAAACCACGTCATAAAATGGATCATGTTTTCCCACAGGGGCAATATTATAATTGGGGGTTGTGTTCCTGACTAAAGACTCAGCATCAAATAAATCACAGGTATAATCAACAGTGTGGCATAAAAGCAAAGATATAGGAACTATAAATCTAATCATTTAAATTAGTTAAAAATTATGCTCCAAGTCCTAAGAAGTGGATAGAAATGTAGTGTATGCAATAATTTTACAAGAAACATCAATACATGACTAAGCATGTGTAGTACACTTAAAATACAGCCCAAACGTATAGTAAATTTTATTTTACAATAACCTGCTAGCCTCAAGAAGTCTATTTTTAGAAATAAATCAATAATTTCTTTTGCTGTCCTGTAATACAGAAGCTTCTGTGGGGTCAGGGATAGTGAGTGATGTAAATTATCTAGCCTTGGTTCCCAAACCTCCCAGTGCATCAGAATCAACTGAGGAGCTTTCAAGATGAAGATTTCTGGCTCTGAACCCAAGAGATTCTGAGGGGGGTAGGGGCAGAAAATGTAATAAAAATTTTCCTAGGTGATTGTAGTACAAGGCCAAGTTTATAACCCTAGGCATGAATATGTCAGTAACTATTTTTCTTTTTCCTCCCTTTGTGTTTTTCAGCAAGCTGATAACATTCAGATATTTTCCACTGCCCATAACATTTGTGCAGATAACAGGTTTAACAAATATTTCCAAGGTGTTTCTTCCATTGAAAAACATCTCAAAAAGGAAAATGTCTTGAAATTTGAAAAACATTTCAGTTAAGTGAGGATTAACTTCACATGTCTCTGCTCACCCACTCCTGATTCTAGCAGTGAATAGTCTCAGGGCTTGCCAGAAACGCATGCTGTTAAATCATATCTTAGAAAGTGACAGTTTTTTGACAGCCATCACAGTTCCTCACAGCAGATTGGGAAGTGATAAAAAATTGTTGTCATTAATCACTAGTCTTTTTAAAAAGTTGCTGCACATGTCACCTATTAGAGATGTTTGTATAAAGTCTTTCCCTAGTAAAAGTTCCATGAACACAAAAACCAGGCTTACATAGCCTTTATTAGCCTTTATTCTCCCCTGTAAATCCTTACACATAGAAGGAACTCAGGAAATATTTATTGAACAGTGAATTATAGTATCTCCCTTAATTGGGAACACAGGCAGAAGATGCTATTTCCTGGCTACTGGTTGTTTACTTTTGAGGATATCTTTCTCTAGACAGGTTGTGTTCAGAGGTCTGACATGTGAACTACATTTTATTACCACAGCATTTAGAGCTGAGGGCTACTTAGATAATGTCATACAATTACCTCTCTGTTAAGATGAGAAAACCTACTGCTGTAGAGTAGAGCTAAAACTAATCCAAAATAATATTGAATATAAACTGAAATTTTATTTTATTTTTGTTTTTTTAAAGGATATTCATTATTTTTAAAGAGAGGGCAAGGGAGGGAGAAAAAGGAAGAGAAACATCAATGTGTGGTTGCCTCTTGCGTGCCTTCTACTGGGGACCTGGCCCGCAACCCAGACATGTGTCCCGACCTGGAATTGAACCTATGACCATTTGCTTCTCAGTCTACCGCTCAATGCACTGAGCCATGCCAGCCAGGGCTTTAAACTGTAATTTTAAAAGAAAATATAAAAAAATAAAATAAAATGAGATCATGAAAAAAATCAGAAAACCAAGGCCTAGAGAAAAATGCATGCTTTGTTTAAGGTTACCATGACAAGCTTTTCTCCTTTTTATGTCTTCACCCTTTTTTCTTATTTATCATATATTTGGGCACCTGCTTATGTGCCAGTTTTAAGTAGCTACTGGTTGGTTTCTTCTAGGATGAAAAAGGCAAAGTCCCTTTATGAAAAGGGGTAGAGTTGCAGAATAGTGCTCTGGATGTTTGAGCAGAATGAAGAAAATTTGAAAAAGTTGTGGTAGATGTCTGCCCTGACTGGTGTGGCTCAGTGGATTGACTGCAGGCCTGTGAACTGAAAGGTTCAATTCCATGTCAGGGCACATGCCTGGGCTGTGGACTGGCTCCTTGATGGGGGGCATGTGGGAGGCCACCTATGGACGTTTCTCTCCCCCCTCTCCCCCTTTCTTCCCCTTTCTCTATAAATAAATAAATAAAATCTAAAAAAAAGAAAAATTTTGGTAGAGAGTGAAAAGAGTATATTGACCAGAGAAAAAAGCAGAATAGGTGAGTAGTGTTCAGGGCCCTGCTATAGGTAATGATTATTTTTAAAGATTTTATTTATTTTTAGACAGGGGAAGGGAGGGGTAAAGAGGGAAAGAAACATCAATGTGTGGTTGCCTCTCATGAGCTCCCTATTGGAGACCCAGCCCACAACCCAGGCACGTGCCCTGACTGGGAATTGAACCAGCAACCCCTTGGTTCGCAGACTGGTGCTCAATCCACTGAGCCACACCAGCCAGGGCTGATTCTGATTTTATGAATTGAAACCCATCTGTCTGTCCCATAACTTGGCCCCATCCCTGGATATTGGACACTGGTGCACAGATCGTGGGTAGTAGGAAGGATCAGTGGTTGGATTTCAGCTATATAAGTACAAAAGCATTATCCTCATCGACAGCAACAGCATAGTGAGTGAGGCAAGAGTTTGTGGTTTTGGCAGTAGTGTTAATGTAGTGATAATATGTAACTGAAGTTGGATGAGGAAGGAAGTAAAAGTTCTGATGCATAGAAACAAAGTAGAGGGTGCTGGATCAGTGAACTGGATATCTTGAGTGGAAAGAATGGTGATCATAGGAGTAGTTGAACCAGCAACCTGGGAAGGTTGTGGTCAGAGAATGCCATGTTTGAATTCATAATTTTGGAACTGACAGGTCAATACTAGATGTGCTGTACCAAACTTTTATTAAATTGTCATTCTTTTATATTGTTGAATTTTTTCATTGAATTTATTAGGGTGACATTGGTTCATAAAAATCTTTCTTTTTTTAGATTTTTATTTACTTATTTTTAGACACAGGAAGGGAAGAAGGAAGAGAGAAATATGAATGTGTGGTTGCCTCTCATGTGCCCCCTACTGGGGACCTGGCCTGCAACCCAGGCACATGCCCTGACTGGGAATCAAACTAGCAACCCTTGGTTTGCAGGCCCATCTTCAATCCACTCAGTTACACCAGTCAGGGTTCTTCTTCTTTAATGCAGTCCCCCAACACCCTCCCCACTGACAGCTGTCAGTCTGTTCTTTGTATCAATTGCCTCTGTTTTTATTTTGTTCATCACTTTATTTTATTTTTAAAAATTTGTTTAACCTCACCCAAAGATATGTTTATTGGTTTTTTTAGAGAGAGAGGGGAATGGGGCGGGGGAGAGAGAAACATTGAGAGAGAAGCACCAATCAGCTGCCTCTTGTACCTGCAACCTTTTGGTATATGGGACGATACTCCAACCAACTGAGCCACCTGGCCAGTATCAATTTATTTTATTTTTAGTTTTTAAATTCTTTTTAAAGATTTTATTTATTTTTGGAGATAGGTGTAGGGATGGAGAGAAACGTCAGTCGGTTGCTTGCCTTTCACATGCCCCCTAACCAGGGACCTGGCCCACAACCTAGGCATGGGCCCTGACCAAGAATCAAACCGGTGACCCTAGAGTTCTCAGGCCCAATCCACCCAGCCACACCAGCCAGGGCATATTTTAAATAGTAGTAAAAATACATCCCACACCCAGCCAATTTTCACTCTATTAAAAAAAAAAGAAATAATTTAGAAGTAAAGTTATTGGAGTGAAGCAGTTCATGAGAGCTAATAATGTTCCATAGCTGTTTCCTCCATGTTTTTCCATTTTACTGTGAAGTTTATTGTCTGAATCAAGCAATTGTTAGGTGAAGGATGGGATCTTTATTAGTGTTCATAAGAGACATGTGGAAATGTCATCTCTAGGACAGCTATTCTAGGCTATTAAAGTCCAGTCTCTGAGGAACTGGAAGAACTTTCAGACTATATATGTTAACTTAGTTGTTGTAGTAAAAAAGATGTGTGAATTTTTCAGCTCTGCTTCTCTGCTATTATATCCATTGTCTTGGCACCTGTTCAGGTTTCTTCTGAAAAAACGTTTCCTCAAAGCCTGTTTCCCCCTCAAGCCACCCTCTCCATGTTCTTCTTCCTGTCATTGTGCTAAATATTTACTTTTCTCTTAATTTATTGGAATGAGCTATTTTTCTTGAAGTATGTTAGAGGGAATAGAGCCACAAACATAATCGTACCATCAGAACATAACAGCTCAATTTTAAATTTAAGTTATGATTTTTGTCTATTTAACATCATTTTTCTTGTTTCTTTATATTCTTTAGAATATTTCTTATTTTCTTGTTTTAATAGATCAGAAATTACTAACTTGTTTTTCTTGTTTTTTAAAGATTTTATTTATTCATTTTTAGACAGAGGAGAAAGGAGGGAGAGAAACATCAATGTGTGGTTGTCTCTTGTGCACCTCCTGTTGGGGACCTGACCTGCAACCCAGGCATGTGCTCTGACTGGGAATTGAACTGGAAACTTTTTGGGTCACAGGCCCAAGCTCAATCCACTGAGCTATACCAGCCAGGGCTGTTTTTCTATAGTTAGACATATCATGTAGCTCACAGTGTTTTATTATTACTGACAACAATGAAATGGGCGTCTTCCTGCATTCATGTATTTGTTTACTAGTATTCTTTTGTTGAACCACTATTTTAAGATAAATTCCAAGGAGTGGGATTAATTACTAGGCAAAAGAGTTTGAGCATTTTTATTTTGTTACACTTATTGAAAAAAAGGACCTTTCTTAAATGCCTTGGAATTTGGCCTCTGCTCTGGCCTCTGCAGTGAACCACCACTCTCAAAGGTCACCAGTGGCTTCCTAATTGCCAAATCAATCTGCTTGTTTATAGAGCCCTCTTGACTTCTCTCATACTATTTATTTTTTAAAGATTTCATTTATTGATTTTTAGAAAGAGAGGAAAGGAGAGAGGAAGAGAGGAAGAGAAACATCAATGTATGGTTGCCTCTCATGTGCCCTCTACTGGGGACCTGGCCTATAACCCAGGCATGTGCCCTGACTGGGAATCGAACCCGTGACCTTTTGGTTCACAGGCTGGCACTGAATCCACTGAGTGACAGCAGCCAGGGCCAATATTCTTAATAAATGTTCATTGGTAAATCTGACCTCCTCTCCTGGCCTCTTCACTCCTGTTTACCTTTATAAAAATGGGGCACTGATCACATGATCATCCTTGATGGCTTCCAGTATCATTTTACTCAGCAGGTACTCCTATCTTACACTCAAGTCCGTCCATAGTATAAGCCTGGACCTCTTTCTTCTGCTCTGGTCTTCACTATTTATTCCCTAATATATTTCAAATAAATTGGCTTACTGCTCCTTGAATATAGTGCTTAAATTAACATCTAACATGTTACAGATCATGCTTATTTGCTGTAGCATAACAGTGAAGAACACGGAGTCTACAGCATGGACAATCCAGGTTTGAATTGTGGTGACTCCATTTCTCATGGTGTGCTTTTGGGCAGTTAATTTAACCTCCACTTCAGTTTTCTATCTGTAAAATAGAAGAATAGTAATCCACTTCATAGAGATGTTTTAAAGATGCAAGGAATTTGCATGTAAAGTACTTAAATAATGCTTGGCACATATTAAGTGCTCTAATGTGTTAGCCGTTATTGTTGTAATCATTGTTACTATTTTTGTTCTCTCTCTTTTTCTCCCCTTCCCTTTTCCTGTCCCCCCGCAACTCCACCACTATCCTATAGGCTCCACAAGGACAGAGACTTTTGTTTTGTTCACTACTCTAGGCCCAGTAACTACAACAGTAACTGACACATAATAATCACTCAGTAAGTATTAATATTTGTGCATTGAATGATTGCAGTGTCCTCAGCCTGAGATGCCTACTATTGCTCCTTCTTCTTCCTCCTCATCAAGAACCCATCCAATCTATATGGCTCACCCATTTATTACATGGAACACTTTGTGATTTTTCTGCTCCTTCTCCCCAGACTAAATTTAATCTCATTTCTTTCAACTCTCATGTTATCTTATTTATGCTTTACTGACATGCCTTACCTTCCTTTGCCTTTCCTCTTAGTCATTTATATCTTGCTTACTAGATATTAATTTACTAAAGTGTGGACTGTGTGTTACTCATTTTTATATTCCCTGTGGTGTTCCTTGGAACGTGGTAGATGCCCAATAAACATTTGCTGATTGAATTGAATTTAACCTGTTCTTCTGTTTATAGACTTCATTTTTATATGACTTTTCAGGATTCTAAGTCATGCTTCCAGAGTATTAAATATCTGAAATTTATTTCTTAGATATTCTGATTGTTCAAGCTGAGAAAACTATCCTTTTTTCTGCAGTTGCAGAAGACATACATCTGTCTCAATCAATCCTTGTTTTAATTACCTAAGGACTTCATACTGGATCATAAATGGTTCTGATGGTCAAGGGGAGGGTTTATCAAATATGGTATCATAGCTGGAATGCAGTGGTCTGGTAGCCTCACCTCTAAGAACTAGGATGGAGAAAAAAGGCTTTGAGAAGATAAGATATGTGTCACAAAATCCATGCACTTAAGCCTATGCACTTTATAGGGTAAGCTCCTCAAATCCTCATTCATAATTTATTTACTTGTCATGCTTAAATCATGATTATCAGATTTCCCATCCAACAGCTGTGGAGAGGCAATTTAGAAATGTTAGAAAAGGCTCCTAGAGAGTAGTAGGAGGGAGGGACAGCTGACTGTAAGGAAAGAATCAGAAAACCAATAAAAAGGCCAAGGAGTCCAAGCAGTGTGGGACTAATAGCCCTACATTGTTCCAATAGGCCTTAAGGGTATGAGTGCATTATAACAGTGTAATAATTGCTGTTCCAAATAATGACCCAAATTCATCAAAAAATTAAATTGTGAGTGTCCACCATATTCTGCTTATGAAGATAAGCAGTGAGATTTTTGTCCAGCAGATTAAATAAAACAGGTTTGTTTATAAAGTATTAAGCTGTCAACTAGCTGGGAAACTTGGATAATGCATTTCTGAGTAGTTACAGATAAGCAAGGTTTTTCTGCATTTGGCATCTACTGGTATGTTCTAGTTCAGGTCCCTCTAACTAGAACTCAAATACAATGGTGAGGCAGCATGAGGTAGTAAATCCATAAAGATGAATTGTCCATTCACACTACATTTGCAACACAGGAAATAGTTTATACAACAGATGCTAACTGACAGAAATGCTGTATGCTCAATCATGTTAGTGTTTCTTTGATAAGAAGTGCTATTTGTTTAGCTTTGCTTGTTTATTCAGTGACTGTGGCATGGAATTTTATTAGATCCTGTAGAGCTGTCCCTCTCTAGCCACCAGAATGTTGAGAGAATCTGAGTTGGAGTAAGATTGGGTCAGAATTTGGAACTTAGCTTGGGGACAGTGAAGATGGAAAGAAGTCTTTATTTTGGAAGGTTTTCAATTTTAAACCTCTTGGTTTTGTTTTATCTTATTTATATATGAGTGCTAGAAGACAAGTGATTCATAGTCTGACAATATTCATTACTTATTTAACTTTTTTCCCCAAAACTTTCATCTTCCTAAAATTCTTTCTCAGTGGCTGCCCAGGGAGAGAGAGAACCAAGAGAATTTCCTGAAATGAAGCCATCTAGATAGAACTGATGTGTTTCTGAATAATGGAGAAAACTAAAATTTAATTTTAAAAGTACTGTAATACTAAACAGCTCTTACATTTGAAATAAATTATTCAACTAATTTTTTATTCTCCCTTGGAGCCAGTTAGCAAATATTTTTTGTGTTGTAGCAAGATTATAGCAAATGATTTCATGGGAACATTTATTCAAATGTTGTATTTTGTTAGCTGATAATATCTGGGCATTTATGACATAGAAGCAAGTACAATAAATATTTGAGTGAATATATTTAGGACCTAGACAATTTATTTTTATTTAAAATGTTTTTTTCTTCTTCCATTGATTCCAGAGAGAAGAGAAGGGAGGGAAAAAGAAAGGGAGAGGAATATCAGTGTGAAAAGAAAACATCCAGAGTTGTCTGCTGCATACCCACTGATGTGGGACCTAACCCAGGCATGTGCCCTGACCAGGAAACCTAACCTGCAACCCTTGAGTTTGCAGGATGATGCCCAACCAACTGAGCAACACTGACTGGGGCCAGGACCTAGATAATTCAGAAGAATCATTTTAAAACTTGGATTAATGGGATGACAGTAACCAGAGGGGAGAGGGGAGGGAATTTCAGGGGAAAAAGGGAAGGGATTATAGGAACAAGTATAAGGGACACATGGACAAAAACTAAGGGGGGTGGAAATGGGAGGGAAGTGGGGAGCACTGAGGGGGTGGACTGGGATGGGAGTAAAAGACAGAAAACTGTACTTGAGTAACAATTAAAATAAAAATAAAACTTGGATTAGCTATGACATCTAAAGGCAGCATTTTAGGCCATCTTGTAACATACACTATTCAAGATACAGGAAAACAGATTTTCAAAATTAAGAACTTATGCAATGTATTATAGAAAGAACTTTATTACTAAGAATAATACACTTCTGGCTGGGTAGCTCCGTTGGTTAGAGCGCCATCCCCATATGCCAAGCTTGCAGGTTGGGACCCTGGTCACGGCACATACAAGAATTTCTTGGACATCGTGATTGCTACGGGGAGGGATGGTATAAGTGGGCTAAATGATAATGAAAAAAATACAATAAAGATTAAATTTTTAAAGAGAAACAATGAATGCATGAGTGAGTGGAACAACAGATCGATATGTCTCAAATCAATAAATAAAATTTAAAAAGAAAATAAATAGGTTTCTAACACCCCCACCCAAATATTTTTGAGTATATTTTACCCTCTTGAGAAAGTCACAAAAAGATTTTTATTGTTACAAATGTAGATCAAGATTTATTAACCTCTACAAACTAAACAACCAAACTGGTGTCAGTTTAGAAGGCTACGGTGTGTTATATAAATTCTATAAATTTCCTATAATCACTGTAAATCACCTTTAAAAATTTTATGAATTCATTTAACAATAAAAACACAATGAACATGAACATAAATAGAATTTTTAATGAATACTATAATTTCTGCTTTGTCAAGAACATTTTTTTTTAATTTTGTTTTCGTTGGAATCATTTTCAATAGTTAAACACAGAAGTGAGCATTGAAATAGTATTTTTTTTCCACAAGTGCATGGTGGTAAAGAATACAAAGGCCAATAATATAGTCTGGTGCCCTGACTTAATCCATTCCAAGGTGCCAAATTTTATCCAGCACTGCTTGCATAAGTTTTTGTTTATTTTTAGAGAGAGAGTAAGGGAGAGGAGAAACAGAGGGAGAAAAATATCAACGTGTGGTTGCCTCTAGTGCATCACCCCCTACTGGGGACCTGGCCCACAACCCAGACATGTGCCCTGACTGGGAATGGAATGGGTGACCATTTGCTTTGCAGGCCAGCGCTCAGTCTACTGAGCCACATCAGCCAGGGTGACACTATGTAAATTTAAGCTATGTAACTGCTGATGCAGCATTGCAAAATGATTACCACAGTGAGGTTAGTTAATACATTTATTACCTCACACAGTTGCCATTATTCGGTGTGTGAGGTGAGAACTTTAAAGATTTGCATTCTTAGTAACTTCCAACTATACAATGTAGCACTGTTAACGATAGTCCCTAGAACTTAATTTCATAACTGGAAGTTGGTACCCTTTGACTACCACCACCCATTCCAACTCCCCACCATCCCTGAAAACCACCAGTCTACTCCGTTACTGTAAGTTTGCGTAATTTTTAGATTCCACATGTAAGTGAGATCATTCAATATTTGTCTTTCTCAGATTTATTTCACTTAGCATGATACCTTCCAGGTTCATCTAGGTTGTCATAAGTGTCAGGATTTCCCTCTTTTTATGGCTGAATAACATACTGCATTTTCTTTATCCATTCATCCATTGAAAGATATTAGGTTCTTTCCATGTCTTGCCTATTGTAAATAATGCTGCTATAAACATAAGAGTTGTAGATATTTCTTCAAGATAGGGATTTAATGTCCTTTAGCTGTATACCCAGTAATGGAATTGCAGGATCATATGGTAGTTCTATTTTTAATTTCTTAAGGGGAACCTCCATGTTGATTTTCATAGTGCCTGCACTAATTTACTTAACATTAATAGTGTACAAGGGTTCCCTTTTCTCCACATTTTCACTAGCATTTGTTTGTTGATTTATTGATCTAGAAAGTGACATATTTCATTGTGCTTTTGGTTTGCTTTTCACTGGTGATTGAATTTAAGCACCTTCTCATGTACTTGTTGAACATTTATATGTCTTTGGAAAAATCTCTCTTCAGGGCCTTTGCCCATTTTTAAATCAGATTGTTTTTATTTTATTTTTAATCCTATTATCAATGGAATTATGTTTAAATTTTATTTCCAGTTGTTTGTTACAAGTATAGACAAACAACTAATTTTTTAATGACCTTGCATCCCACAGGCCTGCTGAATTTACTTATTAGCTCTAATAGTGTGTGTGTGTGTGTGTGTGTGTGTGTGTGTGTGTGTGTGTGTATTCCTTAGGATTTTTAAATATGTCATCTGCGGCAAGAAATACCTTTATTTCTTCCTTTCCAATCTGGATGTTTTTAATTTGTTTTATTGTCTAATTTAATAGTTAGAACCTCTGGTAAAATATGGAATAGAAATGGTGAGAGTAAACAGCCTTGGTCTCTTGCTGTCTTTCACCACTGAATATGATATGAACTCTGGGTCTTTCCTGAGTATACTGTACCCAGTTCAGTTTCCTTAAATTCTTGATTAATTGAGTGTTTTTATCATGAAAGTGTTTTGAATTTTGCCAATATGTTTTTATGTCTTTTGAAATATTCATGTTTTTTCCCTTTTATTCTCTTCATATGGTATATTTCATTAATGGTAAACCTTGCATTCCTGGGATAAATCATGCTTGGTCATGGTATATAATCCTTTCTATATGTTGGTGGGTTCAGTTTGTTAGTATTTTGTTGGGGATTTTATGCTTATATTTGTGAGATATTGATCTGTAGCTGTCTTTTCCTATGATGTCTTTGTCTGGTTTTGGTATCGGGGTAATATAGACTTCATAGAATAAGTGGGGAAGTTTTCCTTGTTCTTTTGTTTCATGGAAAAGTTTGTGAAGAAAGGGTGTTAACTGTTCTTTAAATATTCATTAAAATTCACCAGTAAAGCTATCTGCACCTACGCTTTTCTTCGTGAGCTTTTAAAAATGTATTACTAATTTAATCTCTTGTTAAGAGTACTATTCAGATTTTCAATGTCTTCTTCAGTTAGCTTTGGTATTTTTTACTTTCTAAGGATTCAGCTAAGTTATCTAATTTGTATATATGCAGTGTTTCATTATAATGCTTTTTAAAAAGATTTTATTTATTTTTTAGAGAGGGTCAGGAAGGGAGAAAGAGATGGAGAGAAACATCAATGTGGTTGCCTGTCACGCGCCCCCTACTGGGGACTTGGCCCCACAACACAAGCACGTGCCCTGAATGGATATTGAATCAGTGACCTTTTGGTTTGCAGGCCAGTGCTCCATCCACTGAGCCACACCAGTCAGGGCTATACTGCTGTTTTATATCTATATAGTCAATAGTAATGCCTCCTCTTTCATTCCCAATTTTAGTTACTTGAGTCTTATTTATTTATTTATTTATTTTAATTTTTTGCTTCATCGGTCCACCTAAAGTGTTGTCAATTTTGTTGATCTTTTCAAGGAATATAAAATTACATTGTGAGAAGGGAAGCATCAAATTAGTGATTAGAAGGCAGCTACATAGCCTCTGTATAATTGGCAGTGTGTGTTCTTAGCCACATGTTTTTTAAAGTCTTAGAACCTCAGTTGGCTCATTTATAGAACAGGGCGATGAGACTTGCCTCACAGATTTGTCTAAGGTTAGGTGAAATAACACATAAACTCTATAGCACCATAACTATTTATGGTAGACTTTCAATGAATGTTCATGTCCTTTTCTTCTGCACCATTATATGGACCTCAGTGTTACTACATTCTTTGGTTCCCAGGTCAAAATCAATCAAGTAAACATGCAAAATTACTTCTCTTTTAAAACATGAAAATGTATTTTTCTCTGTACTGTGTGCCTCCCATAGAACCAAGATGATACTCATTTTCACTAAGACTTAGGAACACACCACTTTCTGAATGTAATCAGTTGAAGCAATGATAGTTTTGTATTAATCACAGATGAGTCTGAAAGCACAACTGAGATCCTAATTACTGTGTTCTATGTTCTTTTCATCTTTTTCTCATCTCATCATGATTCTAACACTGATGATGGGAAAGCATTCCATCCCCTAGGGTTCATGTCAGTTGAGTTTCCAGGAGCAAACTTGCATCTCAATAGGCGTTCCCAACTCCAACTAAGAGATTTTTTTCCTGTGGGGTAGACAGTATACACTCCTAAATGGATGCTAAGTCATTCTTAAGAAACCTGCCCTGGTTGGTGTGACTCAGTGGATTGAGTGCTGGCCAGGGAACCAGAGGGTTGCTGGTTCAATTCCCAGTCAGGGCACATACTTGGGTTGCACACTGGGTCCCCAGTAGGGGTTGTGCGAGAGGCTAGCACACATTGATGTTTCTCTCCCTTTTTTTCTCCCTCCTTTCACCTCTCCCTAAAATAAATAAATAAATAAATAAATAAATAATCTTAGAAAGAAAGAAACCTGCCTTAACATCAGAGACTATGAAAATATTTAAAGTGTAGTAATATTTGGTACATAAATAATCTTATGACTGCCCTGGCTGGTATGCTTCAGTGCTTTGAGTGCTGGCCTGGGAACCAGAGGATCATTGGTTCAATTCCCAGTCAAGGCACATGCCTGGGCTGTGGACCAGGTCCCCAGTATGGGGTGCACAAGAGGCAACCACACATTGATGTTTGTCTCCCTTTCTTTTTCCCTCCCTTCCCCTCTCTCTAAAAATAAATGAATAAAATCTTTTAAAAAATAAAATAAAAAAGAGGAATCACTTTTATGTATCTGTATAAATAATTAATACCCATTTGGAAAAAGAAAAAGAAACCTGTCTTGGCTAGCTCATGTACTTTACTAGCAACGTGATCTTAGGCAAATGATTCAACTTCTCTGAGCTTCAATTTCCCTGTGTATGACATATGATAAGAGGGTGCTTGTGGAGCTTTGGTAACATAAGGTTTGTAAAGTACTTAACAGAGTACTCAGCTAATTGAAAGGAATCTTTGTCAAAATAACTTCTCTGACCCATCCTGAGCCTGTGTTGCAACAGGCTCATTAGAGCTTTCTCCAACTGCATTTATAATTTTGGATTTTGGAGTGTTTGACCTTAAATCTGGTTTAATTTTTTGAAGATTTTTATGAGCTAAGTTACTACTGGTAACAAAGTATCCTTGCTCACCTGTTCTGTAATTGCAACAAGCTCTGCCTTTCTGGTCTCCTTTTTGGGTTTCAGCTCAGCCCATGCTAATGCCCCAGCTAGTGTCCCCTACTTTGTCTGGGATGCATCAGGGCCCCAGCGCAGCTAGGCAAAATGGTATCTTACCAGGAAAAATAGACCCTGTAGGCTGGCACATTGTTCTGATGGCAGGAAATGAATCTCAGTAGATGAACAGACTTGCATTGGAACACGCAGGAGACAGACATCTGCTTTGGTAACGTTACCAAAAATATTTTCATAGGCCCATAGGCTTTTATAACTGGAAGATGCCTTGAAGATGATCTAGTTCCATTCAGTATGAATGATAGACATTTACTGAGTTTTCATTGTATGGCCAGTGCAGTGATGTGTGCTTACCTGCATCATTTCATTTAATCATCCCAACAACCCTTAGAAGTATCCTATTGTTATCTGCATTTTTATAAATGAGGAAACAGGTTCAGGGAGGTTAACTTGTTTAGGTTTTCATAGCTAAGAATCAACAGATTCAGGATTCAAACACAAGTGTCATTTCAGAACTTCATTCCTCTATACACTATAGTACCTGTCCTGCCCTTGTAGGTATTCCTTCTAGAGTATTCGCGAAATATTTGGTATTCTTCTTGAATATCTTCAAGGTGGTCAGTTTACTATTCTTCAAAAAAAGAGATCTCATTTATTTTTTAGAGAGAGGGGGAAGGGAGGGAGAGAGAGGCAGAGAGAAACATCAATGTGTGGTTGCCTCTTGTGCACCCCCAACTGGGGACCTGGCCCACAACCAAGGCATGTGCCCTGACCAGGAATTGAACCAAAGACCTTTCAGTTTGAGGGATGATGCCCAGTGCACTGGGCCACACCAGCCAGGGAAGTTTACTGTTCTCTTGAGGCAGCTCTTTCTATTTATTTGACAAATTTAGTGGCAAGGGGGAAAGATGTTGAGCTAAAATCTGATTGTTTGTAACAACAAAATCATGGACTGTTAGAGAATGAGGGACTGGAAGATTATGTCTGTCATTCATCCCCTTCATTTTAGATTTTAGAAATCTCAACCTAAGGAAGGCAAGTGAACAAGATCTCATAGGACTTTCAGGAATTTTGTTCTCTAAAGGCTGGCAGTAACTCTGTTCTATATTCTTAAGATCAGTGCTTTAAAAAACATTTTTTAAGAAATTTAATTGATTTTAGAGAGAGAAGAAGGGAAAGAGAAACCTTGGTTTGCTGTTCCACCCATCCATGCATTCATTGGTCTATCCCCAAGCAGGGATGGAACCCACAATCCCACATGCCCACAAACCCACAACCCCAGTGGTTCCAACTGGGGAACAATGTTCCAACCAACTGAGCCACCTGGCCAGGGCTTTTTATTTTAAATCCTCACCCAAGGATATCTTTTTATTGATGTGAGAGGGAAGCGAACATCTATTGTTGCCTCCCATGTGTGCCCTGACCTGGCATTGCACCTGCAAGCCAGGTATGAGCCTTGACCAGAGATCAAACCTGCAACCTTGGTGTATCTGGGTGACGCTCCATCTGAGCTACCAGGCCAAGGCCAGATCAGTGCTTTTAATATTTAAGGAAGCTTTTATCATTCCTTTTAATTTTACCTTTATGCCAAACATCCCTAGTGTTTCCATTCCTTCCTTGTATGAGTGATTTGTGGGGTTGTCATTATTCTGGAAATTGCTGGGATCTACTCTCGGTTGTTTATTTTCCCTCCTTAAAAATAGAGCACACAGAAGTGGATCTAATACTTTAGAGATTATCTCTTCAGCCCTGAATACAGTGAAATTATGCTTTCCTTTACTTCCATTATTAGACTTCTATTAATATAGATTATGATTGCGGGGCGGACTTTTCATTTCAGCAGCTGTATCATGAACTTGTGGCCAGATCAAAGGAACCATTTTTTAAAAATACATAATCTTTATTATATTTTTTCATTACTATTTAGTCCAGTTATGCCCCCTCCCCCTAGCAGTCACCACACTGTTGTCCATGTCCATGAGTCCTTTCTCCTTTTTGCTCAATCCGTCCACCCCTCACCTTTTCCCCACCCCACAGTAGCTGTCATCTACGGAACCATTTTTGAGATGAGGCATTACTGAAATCATAGTTCTGAACCAATGATTCAAGCATTATTTTATTCAGCTCTGAATATCTGCAGGCTGGTTTCATCAGTAATCTATTTGCTTAGAAATTAAAGGAAATGAAATGGCATTTGCAATCGTGTTAGACCTTTTCTTTTTATACCTAGTACCTACATATGATTGGTTAATTTATAAGCACCAACATTCCCCACATTTGCTTTTAAATCTTATTTAGATGGTACTAGCTTATGAGACCACTGATTTCCAATGGCAAGGCGAAGCTAATTCTTATCTGAAGCCTAGGTGATGAAAGGCTTTCTTTCCCAGGCAAAACTAATGATACCCCTGAGTTCAATGAAAACAGCCTGACTGGAAACCAAGAGCATGTTTTCTCCTGGTGCTCTTCTCCCTCTCTGCCCTCTGGGAGGATAGGAGGGGGCAGCATAATCTGTGGGGAAAGTTGCAAGAGTCAGAGCAGCTGACCTGCAGCTGACCTGACCAATATTATTAAAGGAAAAAGAAATTGCAGAAGAAAGAGAGGATCCATTTTAATTGGAGTTTAGACACACTTACTAGTCCTCTGATAATGATTCAGAAGAGACTTTTTTTTAAATTTTTTTTTTATTTAGTTACTTTTAGAGAGAGGGGAGAAAGGGAGAGAAACATGTACTGGTTGCCTCTTGCATGCCTCACCCGGGGCCCTAGCCCACAACCTAGGCATGTGCCCTGACCGGGAATCGAACCAGTGACCCTTTGGTTCGGAGGCCAATGCTTAGTCCACTAAGCCACACCAGCCAGGGCCAGGACAGACTTTCAAAGGAGAAATCCTGAAGAATAGGGGTGAAGCACCAAGGACTGAACCTCTTTTTACGACACTTTAGATGATGTCAGAGTTATGTTGTTACGTTAGTGTTTTAAGATACAAATGCTTACTTACTGTAGTAAGTAGAAGGACTGACATTCGGAAATATTTAAGTATTTTTGCCTTTGAAAAACCTCAGCTCCCTAGACTATACTCTCTGTACCTCGATTTCCTTGTCTATAAAATGAGGATAAGACTACTTAGAATGCTCCCTAGCTTCCATGTCACCCCATACAGAAAGTCCTGTCTTTCCACTTAAACTTTCTGGTATTTTAAATTATGCTTAGGACTTCATATATAAATTATATGAATTGTGGTTTCATGTGTATATATGTTATGTCTCCTCTTAAATTATAATCTTCTTGAGGTCAGGTGCTAGTTGAGTTTTCATTGTTTTTGACCTTTATAATTCCTAGGCTAGTGCTTATATATAATACACTTACATATTACAATAATTTAGTGGCCTTTAAATCATGATTTTTATCTCATCTTTTTCTGATAAAACTGAGTATTTATTTAGGTATATGAAGCAGCATTAACAAGAAATAAGGAGAAAGAAGGAACAAAATAAGTGTAAATGACATAAGTTCAGAGCCAAGTTAGTAAGCACAAATGGAATAAAAAATTACATGAATGGTTTGAAGTTTAGCAGGAAAGCCTCAATGACCATTTCTAGAGGACTGAGGGAGAGGGTGAAGTGATGTACTTAGTGATAGGTGAAAATTGACTGGTAAGCATGGTAACAGTGTTAGAGAAGAACAAAATTAGAAGAGTTGGGGCAGCCAGAAGTCAATCATTGATGTGTGAGAGCAGTCATAGCTCTTTTTGTGATTTTTTTACATTTTATTTATTTATTTATTTTTAGAGAGAAAGGGAAGAAGAAAGGGAGAGAAACATGAATGTGTGGTTGCCTCTCGTGCCCCTCCACTGGGGACTTCACTGGCAACCCAGGCATATGCCCTGACTGAGAATCAAACCCATGACCCTTTGGTTTGCAGGCTGGTGCTCAATCCACTGAGCCACACCAGCCAGGGCTTTTTTTTTAATCATCATCTGAGGATATGGTCACTGACTTCAAAGACAGAGAGAGAGAGAGAGAGAGAGAGAGAGAGAGAGAGAGAGAGAGAAATACACATCATTTTGTGAGAGAACATCAATCCATTGCCTCCAGTACACATACAGACCAGGGATCTAACCTGCAACCTAGGTATGTGTGCTGACCAGTAATGGAACCCACAACTTTTTTGTGTACGGGGACAACACTCCAACCAACTGAACAGTCCTGCCAGGGCACTCATAGCTCTTATTTTTTGTCTCTGATAATTAATTAGTGATACTTCTCAGTGCTCTCAGTGTGGAAGAATCTAAGAAACTTGGCCGAATTACTTAACTTTGTTTAGCTTCAGTTTCCTCTTCCATAAAATGAGTTTTATAGTATCACCTGCAGAGGACTGTAGTAAAGATACGATGAGCAAGTGTACATTCGTGTAATGGTATAAGTGTTCATTAAACATTATTTGTTGCCGTTGTGTCTTCATGAGGTTTATTTACAGTAGGAAAGTGAATGAGTGTCAGAGAGCTGAGTGATAGGGAAGAAAATAAACTTGGGGAGGAATTAGGTGGAATGATTTTATTTTCGTTACTACTACACGTTATTGTTATTGCTAAAGTATGTGTAGCACTGAAATGATAAAATCTTCCCCAGTACAATATGTCCTTTGATCCACACTTCAACCCACCTAAACCATCCTCTGGACAGGCGATTGATTTTGACATGGGTATAGAAGAGCTGATCTTTAGTCAGGATGCTTAAGCAGCAGTTGTCAAACCTGTCACCTCCCCTCCCCCACTCCCCATCCCCAGTTCTCCAATCTGTTTGGTGAGAAGGGGCTTGGCCATGCTCAATTCACTTACCAGAGAAGGTGACAAACACATTCATTCACCTTTTGTCTCACTCCCATTTTTCTCACCTGCACACGCCCTTTCCTCTTTTGACCAGCCCTTAATAGGAGCAATGTTTCTGAGTTTATGGGTGGAGTATATATAGTCTTTGAGATTTGGGTTAAAAACTTCAGTGCTACCTGAAGAAAGTAATCAGGAACATAATTGAGCAGGTGGAACAAGCGTGTTCAATATGTTTGGGGAAAACAATAACCAGCTTTAAAGTAATACTTTAGCCTCAGGTTCATGGTTCATAATCAGGCTGGGAACAAGGAAGGAGAGAATGTATGGGTTTTCTAGAGACATCTGAGAATACAAGTGCTGCCTCTAACATGGCTGATTCCAATGGGGGAATGGAGGAGCCTCTTCTTAGTCACCTCCAGAAAAATTGGGAGCTTGTCATTAGTTCTGCAGTGATGCACATAGGATTTCAAAGAACCCATTCACTTCATCCTGTGTATGCTATGGTAGATAGCAGTGTTTCAAACTCTCACAAAACAAGGAATTTGGGTGGTGAGATTAACGTCTAACATGTACTGCATGGACAAACATAATTTCTATTAAGTATTGATTGTTTCCTTAAGACAGAGCTGGACAGACATATTTAGCATAGAATTCTTGTTTGGAAAGATTGATTTTTTTTTCCTTTCTCTATCTAAAACCAAGATTCAGAGTATTACAGAAGCTCTGGGTTGGAACGGACATTAATGTCATCCAGTTTAAGTCCCTATCTGCTTTTTGAGTCACCTGTACAATGTTTCTACCAAGTGGTTGTCAGGCTAAGCTTGAAATGTGCCAGTAATGGAGAATCTGCTCTCACCAAGATAGCCCTGCCATTTGCAGGCCAATCTAGTAGGTATAAGTCTTCCTTATTTAATACTGCAGTCTGCTACCCTGTGCCTTCCTCTGTGGCACAAATGACAAACACAAGGCCCGAGGGCCAAATCCGGCCCTCCACCTTGTTTTATCCAGCTTTGCACCTTGTTTCTGTATGGTGGTAGTGCTGAGCTATAGCTTAACTGTTAAGTAGCAGTTACATTTACACAGTCCTAAAATTACATTCGGCCCTTTGAAGGCAACTGCAAGGATGATGTGGCCCCCGGTGAAAATGAGTTTGTTTGATACTCCCGCTCTAAGGAGTCATAAAGTCTCCTCTACTTGATAGCCCTTTGAGATGGAAGGCACAAATCACCATGTCCCCCTGCTTGTCTTCTCCCTGCTGTAGGCTAAACATCTTTCAGCAATTTCTTTGTTACATGTGCTACTACAGTGTGTATTGCAGTCATAATTTTGCAGTTGAGTTTTCACACATTCTCCAAATCAGGAGCTTCTTGAGGGCATGGATCATATCTTACTTATATTAATATATTTCTCTTTTTTATTTAATTGAATTTTACTTATTTTTAGACAGAGGAGAAGGGAGGGAGAGGAACATCAATGTGTGGTTGCCTCTCGAGTGCTCCCTACTAGAGACCTGGCCTGCAACCCAGGTATGTGCCCTGGCTGGGAATCGAACCAGCGACCCTTTGGTCGGAGCCTGCACTCAATCTACTGAGCTATACCAGCCAGAGCTTTATTTGTATATTTCTGATAGTGTTTGGATGTTCTCTGATTTGACTTTCATTAAACAAATAGTTACTGAATGCCTTTTGTGCCCTTAAAACCCTGTATATACCAGGATTTAGTAATGTTAACAGTGAAAGAGGCAGACATACTCCTTGACCTCAATACAGAGGTAGCTTGAGATACAGAGAACAGAATGGGCCATACAAAACAAGGTGGCAAGGCTGCCACACAGGAAGGACATAATATATGGTTTCCAGCTAAGGCTTTTTGAGTCAGAGAAGCCTTTTCTTTCCTGTTGTTAAAACAGAAAAAAATGTTCTAGATGTGGTCTAATCCCGAGGTCCCCAACCCTGCAACACTGACCTGGATCTGTCTGCAAGTGAAGCTCACCTGAGAGCTCCACCTCCTGACCCCGCCCACCCTGTCTTCCACAAAAGGTTCCTGGTGCCAAAAAGGTTGGGGATTGTTGGTCTAACCAGGCCTGAAGATCACATTCTTCAACTTGATATATGTCTGTTACCGTACCTTCAGGTAATAGTAACCTTTTTTATGCTACTATACATTGTGCAATCATTCATTCAGTAAATGTTTTTTAAGATGTTATTTATTTTTAGTGAGAGGAAGGGAGAGAAAAAGAGAGGGAGAGAAACATCAGTGTGTGGTTGCCTCTCCCATGCCCCCCACCAGGGACCTGGCCCACAACCCAGGCCTCTGCCATTTGGTTCATAGAACAGCTCTCAATCCATGGAGCCACTCCAGCCAGGGCTCCTTCAATAAATTTTTAATGAACACCTACCGTGCACAAGGAGCTGTGCAGGGAACGGAGACGACCACAGTGACTAGGGGTAAATTTACAATGAAGCTAACGAAACTTAAGCTCCAAGGCCCCTCACTGGCAGGGGTCCCTGCTAAAGCCCTTCACCTAATTTTGTATTCTTTTTCTTAAAGAAGATGCTGCAATTTGTATATTGTTCAGATCCACCAAAACCTGTATCTGCCTCTGGCCAGTATCCCATGGTGTGGGTGTGTCATAGTTTATTTAACCATTTATCTGTTGAAATCATCAAGGCTGATTTCAGTTGGGGCAATTTCAAATAAAGCTCCTATGAACATTTATCTACAGTTTTTATATAAACATAAATTTTTTTTTCTGGGATTGATGCCCAGAAGTACAGTTACTAGGTAGGTGATAATGGTAGTTGTAGGTTTAATTCGTTTGTTTGTTTGTTTGTTTGTTTGTTTGTTTGTTT
>PVKM010011590.1:0-32962 GCA_004027735.1 Carollia perspicillata
ATTGCAGCCATTTTCTTTATCTTATTTGTAACGCTCATCTCTGACATTATTTACTCATTTGATCAATCTCCTGCACTTCATATCGGCTTCATCCTGAGGGAGCCCTTGCTTCCTTCAGTGTAGATGCCCTTCTCCCCCTGCAAAAATTTTAACAGATGCCCAGCAAAGACACTGGTGATCCGCTCATCTGCTGTATAAGTCCCAACCTTTATTGCCCCATTTCTGACTTTTAAGCAGAAGGAAAAAGCACAACATAAAAGATGAAAAAATTCTTTGGTAACCCAAAGCAAACTGGACAGAACTGAAGAAACAATCAGTGCACTTAAAGATAGACCAATAGCACGCGGATCCTGGCTCCTGGGGTCCACGGCATTATGGATGAGATGAGACAAATTCACATAGACTACTGAGTCGGGTGGAGGAAAAGGGACTTGCAGCTTCCCTCTCAAGGGGAGAGCGCCTTGACCCTTGCTTTGACAAGCTTTTATTGGGTTCTATCTGCATAGGAATACAGGGTATATAGTAAAGCTCAGCGATCATTGTCAGGCAGAAATGATTAAACAATAGATAACATTCAAAGAACTTTGAGGGCTTATTCTGAGTCGGAGTCAGATAGTTAAAGGGCCATAAAACTTTGGGGAACAAACTCACTTCCTGCTTGGACCCTTATAATTTAAATTGAGGGTATTAGCAAAGTAGGTTTCACAGGATTTTATGCATTCTTTCTTAGGCCTGATCGCCCCAGGGAACCTGCCCTTTCCACCACAGGGCCTCACCCACCTCCAGCATTGTTTCAGGCTTAAGTCAGGCAGGGGAAGTATGGGCCCCCAAGAGATTAGGAGACTTCTTGCAGACAGAATGAGGACTCGGGCTATGTCGAAGTTGAAGGGTGAGGGTCCATCAACCCCTTTTTCTATAGCCCCCTCCAAGTCCTTTCCTGAAGGCTCCTTTATGACTATGTCTGTCTTAGGTCATCCCTCTTTTGAGGAATCTTACCCATCATTGGCTAACCAGTCATCTGCCCAGGGCCAAGTAGGGTGAAGAGAAAGTGGGCAGAGGTGGTATCCCCACAAGGAAGATAAGCTTTGTCTCTTAAGTGGCTTATGGTCCCAAGGTCCTTTACTCAGCCTTAGCCACGGGGGATTTTACAGCTTCTGAAACCAGGCAGGGCAGTTCCCAACATCAACATACTTTATTAAAAGTATAACATGAGAAGGAAAAAGATTTAAAGGAGAAAAATAGAAATGTGGGACAATAACATACATGTACTTGCAGTCCCAAATAGAGAAGAAGAGAGAGATGACTGAGCAGAAGCAATATTTGAACAGATAAAGTATTTTTCAAAATTAATGCAAAGGCAACAAACCACAAATTCAAGAAGCCCAGAGAATACCAACCTGAGCAAAGAAAAAACAAAACTAAAGCACACTTAGATGTAACATAGCCAAACTGGTAGAAAACCAAAGCTAAAGAGAACATTTTCAAGGCACCTATACCTCAGTACTCTTTGGCTTCAGAACTCATCAAACAATCAAACGGTGTACTTGATGCATTTTGACGAGAAAAAAATGTCTCAGCACTCCTCGCTTGCTCAGGACTCAGTGCTACCTGCCACTGCTAGGACTTAAATGAGTCATCACGCCACCCTGGAGGAGAAAATGTGCTATCACTGGTTGGTTTCAGCACATGTCATGAGTCTGAGAACAAATTAAGGATGAGTACGGAGGTACCACTGTAGAGAAAAAAGAATTACAGCAGATTTTCATCTGAAATAATGTAAACCTGAGACAAATGAGCATCTTCAAATGACTGGAAGAATAAAAGAAGCTATCAAGCCAAAACACCTTGCAAAATTGACAGTGAAAAAATGCTTCTTCAGGAAAAAAAACCCAAAGATAAAATAATTTATTTAAAATAGAACATTTCAACATTATAAGAAATCTTTAAGAAATTCCTTCAGGCAAGAGGCATATAATAGATGGAAATCTGAATCTATACAAAGAAAGGAAATTCACTGGAAACAGTAAAAATCAGGGTAAATATGAAAGATTTGTTATATTTACAGTTACTTTAAAGGTTACTTGACTCTCTAAAGTTAAAAATATTAGCAGTGTATTTTGTGGCTTATAACCAAAGAATACAAGAAGAAAAGGAAGTAAGGAAATACTATAACGTTTGAAAATAGACTTTAAAAAGTTAAACATACACATTGTTAGTCCTTCCCAATTATTAAAAATAAAAGCCTGGAAAAAATGAGAGCTGTTTACACTTATGAATGCAGACACATAATTTAAAAATGTATTTTAGCTAACTAAATTCAAAATATATTTAAAAGTGCCACTAGTGAAACTCTCTTAATAAAAGTATAACAAATACGACGTCAACGCCATCGCGTTATTTTAAACCCGCAAGCCACACGTTGCATCACACTGCACTGGACTGGAGTGCTGCACTGAGGGCCGGGGGTGGACCGTCACGGCCACTGCCTGATCTCACCTGGCTTCGAAAGTGCGGACTAGTAAGATTAGAAACAGGAGGAGTCACCGTGATTAACATCCTCAGATGATAAAAGTGTCTATTTACGTAAGAAAAAAATCATTACGAATATTACAAAGAGAAAATGACACGAAAATTGTCCAATTTCATTATGCATATGTAGACAGTAGTTCCCATATAAAACAAAAGGAAATACTGAAATGTGATAAATATAAGTAAAATTCCTACTTATAAGACCAACACATATTTAAATGTAAAAAATACAGAAGATATATAGAAATTATTTACTTTTATATATTTGTTGATTTTTTCTAAAAATTTTTTGAATTTGATAAACTCAAAACTATAGAAATCTTAAAAATAAGCTTAAATGGTTGGAGATATTTTCCTAAAAATATTAAAATATTTTAAAAAGTTACAACGTTAAAACTATATTATTGATGTGTAAATAAAGAGAAATCACTAAAATAGAATAGGAATTTTTTTAAAAAGCAAAGCATATATGGGTAAAATATATGAGGAAATTATCATTGTTTTCATTTTAGTTCAGGAATAACAGAAGTCTTTCACTTAGTAAAGAGACAAATGAGCAACTATTTGGGAAATATGAATATATATATGCAGTATGCTCACACAAAATATGTAACTGGAATAAAAATGAATTCCATAAAAATTAAAATTTTGAATGGAAAAATAAACTCACACGATATAAAAAATTATGAGTGGATATTCACATAATGTAAGAAGCAGCTAAACTTTTCCAAGTGTGATATTAACACCAGCTCTCTAATGAGTAAGTGTTAGAATCAACCATAGGTTTAAAACATCTACATACCAAATGAAGGTAAACAAATAAACAAACATATAACAGGAAAATAAACCAATAGGAAAATGTTGCAATGTATACCGAAAGTTTATACTTCTTGATACAAAGAACGTTCTTACAAAATAATAAAAAACATACAAGTACCTCAGTAGAAAAATTGGAAAAGATGTGAACAGATGATTCCAATGAGTAACATTAGATATAAAATACATTACTTGAATGTAAATTAAAGAAATGTTTATTTAAAACCTATGTTTAAATTATTATATTGGGAAATATTAATAAAATAATATGTGGGAGAATGGATATTTTTATCTGCAACAACCAAATGGTAGTTTTGTATAATTCCAGAGGCATGATGAAACCAAAAACTTTAATGCTTTTCTTTATAGCTCAAATTCCACATCTAAAAATATTTTCCTCTAGCCAAGTAATTGGAGAAGTGCAAAAATATAAGTATATAACATTGTAAGTATATGAAATGAGAGTACAGTATATATAATATGATTATCAATTCTATAAGTAAATAATAAAATATAATTATTTAAAAAACTTTTTAGCTTTATTTCATCTCATGCAATTATAAGTCCTTCAAGAATCTAGGAAAAGAAAATGTTTGTACTCATAATGATAATGGAAATTTATTTGTGCTAAAAAATCTTGTCAGATAAATTTTTATCTCTTCTGGTGTATAACATTCCCACATGTACCTGTTGTCAGTATACTTTGGTAGATATGTGAACACTGGAATGCGAAAAGACCCTGACATACTTCCAAGTATATAAGCTTCATTAAACTCATTGATTCTTTATTGAATTGTTTCTTTCACCTTGAATGTGTGAGATGGATTTCAAGCAAGCGCAGCAACAGATCAACTGTTTTTCCTTGGAAAGAGATGGATGTTTTGCCTATTGTCAATCTTTGCCTGAGTTTAATTACCATGTCTTTGTCTTGTATGGAGTTTTGAGTGTCTGTTTGTTTTAGACATCTGTATCTGTCACAGTTCTCATATCCTTAATGTTCTAGAATAATATTAATAGAGAAGATAGTCTCTGAATTTATGGATGCCAGTTTTCTCACAGTTGATGTGCAGTATTCATGATTATAAGCACCATTATATATCAAGTTCTATCCAATAGTCTGAGCTGCTCTGCGAGTCATCTGAAGTTGTTAGTGATAGAATTTGGGACAAGTCACTTGAACATTCTCCCTGACCCTTGCTGTCTTATTATATGATGATGAATTTGGTTGCTATAAATGGCTTTTGTAAACAATCATTTTAAAATTCATAATTAGTGCTGTGGTTAACAGATAGACTTTGGCTCAGATAAACCTTTACAATATTAGTATCCAAGTTCCATTATTTAGTGTCTGTATAACCTTGGGAGAGTTACTTAACTTCAATCACTTTAACATGAGGATAAGAGACCAACTTATAGCAAATTTAACTAAAAATGCATGTAACATATATAGCCCAGTGCCTGATTCCTGAATGATGTGATTAGTGCCCACCTTTGATTTTCTAATAGCTACACCCCTTTTCTATATTCTACTTTGTGATTTGTAGAACCTCCCACTGCAGAAGCCAGCTAGTCTGTCTGTCTACCCTCCCTCACAGCTATGCACAGTTATGCATACAGAGGTTGGTAATCACATCACTGAATCTAGTGGCTGATAAAATAAAGGTCTGTGTTGAATTTATTTGACAAGGTTATAGTAAAGATAGAAACTTCCCTTAATTTGCACTGACCTTTAAGGAAACTTCACTGTGATTTTCAGCAGTGTCTCTGAATGTTTCATCTTCGGGAATATTTTGGTCCTTCTATAGATTATTTTATTTTTTAATACCCCACTTTCCACTTAAATTAACCAGTGTCTTCCTACTGAATACAAGTAGAACCTTCACTGAAACACTAGCACATAATGCTAGTCTTCAGATGGTGGTGGCGGTAGTTACTAAGAATTGTGCACAGAACTCATATTAAAACACGAATGATCAAATGTTGATAATTGCTGAAGCTAGAAGACGAGTATACTGAAGTTTATAACACTATTTTCTATTTTTTACATATATTTAAAAATTCCTGTGATATTAAAAAGCATTACATAAAAATATGCATGACAGACACACATTGTGACAGAAGGAAATTGTTTAATTTTTTCACAGCTACTTTCAGTTTATTGTTAAAACCAAATAAAAGAAACAGCTCCGAGAACTGACAAATTCCAAACATAAGGCTTTATTCAGCTTAAGTTTTTGTTTATACTGTGAATGTCTACTTGCCCCACATGGAGGTTGTAATTATAAATGATGTGAGGGCACAAGTGGAGACCTAAATTCTTCCTTCTATCTTAATATGTTAACCAAAAATAAGTTTCGTGTTTCAATCTTTGATCATGCAATTTCTACAAAGAATTGTATTTTACATTAAAATATGAAGCAGGGTACAAGATAAACAAATTATGACTATATTTTAAAAATAGTTTTGGGACTAGATACTGGTAATAAAATTGTGTTTTTGTCAGATGACCTGCTTTGAAGTATATATTATGGTAATCAATGCTTTAAAAATATTAAAATCATGCCAGGGATGTGCTTAGTAGTTGATATTAGACATATACACCCATCTGGAGATATTAATTCAAATAAGATGTTTAACCCACTAAAATGCATAGCAAGAAAAAATAATGGGTATATTTCAAAGTAATTTGTCTATTTAATCATGAAGTTAAAGCTAATAAATCTAAATCAGTAACTGAATACAAGAACAGTTTTGTTCTGAATTGCAAAGTATTGTTAATATATTTTATAAAGATTTTGTTATAGAAAAAAACTCTCTAAGCTATTTGTAGATAGGCATATGGACAGAAACTGAGGCCAAACATTAGTGTTTAATTAATAGATGGAAATCAGATGAGAGGAAGTTACCCTTTTTACACACACTAATGATGCCTTAATATTGGCAATAGATTAAATTGAATCTGTGTAAATCTACAAATTCATTAAGAACTGTAGAATCATTAAAAGTTCTTCAATTTATGAGTATAGGTATATATTCATAATCCATTTTGCCCATTTGTAAATGTATGTTATTTGGAATAAAATAATCTCTAACTCCAAAACCTCTAATACATATGTATTAAGAGTGTGTTTTTTAAAGTATATTTTATTGATTATGGTATTAAAATTGTCCCATTTTTTTCTCCCCTGTATGCTCCTCCATCCTGCACCTCCCCTACCAACATTCCCCGCCTTAGTTCATGTCCATGGATCACATATATAAGATCTTTGGCTTCTCCATTTCCTATACTATTCTTAATGTCCCCTGCCTGTTTTGTACCTGCCAATTATGCTTCTTATTTTCTGTACATTTTCCTCCTATTCTCCCTTCCCCCATAACCTTCCATGGGATCTTCATTTCTGTAATTCTATTACTGTTCTAGTTGTTTGCTTAGCTTCAGTTGTTGACAATTGTGAGTTTGTTGTCATTTTACTATTCATATTTTAGATCATCTTCTTTTTCTTAGATAAGTCCCTTTAATATTTTATATAGTACGGGCTTGGTGATGATGAACTCCTTTAACTTGATCTTATCTGGGAAGCACTTTGTCTGCCTTTCCATTCTAAATGATAGCTTTTTCTGGATAGAGTAATCTTGGATGTAGGTCCTTGCCTTTCATGACTTGGAATACTTCTTTCCAGCCCCTTCTTGCCTGCAAGGTCTTTTTTGAGAAATCAGCTGATAGTCTTATGGGATCTCCTTCGTAGGTAACTGTCTTCTTTTCTCTTGATGCTTTTAAGATTCTCTCCTTATCTTTCATCTTGGGTAATGTAATTATGATGTATCTTGGTGTGTTCCTAATTGGATCCAATTTCTTTGGAACTCTCTGAGCTTCCTGGACTTCCTGGATCAACATTTCCTTTGCAGGATTGGGGAAGTTCTCCTTCATTATTTTTTCAAATAAGTTTTCAATGTCTTACTCTTCCTCTTCTCCTTCTGGAACCCTATGATGCAGATGTTGAAATGTTTAAAGTTGTCCCAGAGGTTCCTAAGCCTCTGCATTTTTTTGAATTCTTGTTTCTTCATTATGTTCTGCTTGAATGATTATTTCTTCCTTTTGTTCCCAATCATTGATTTGAGTACCAGTTTCTTTCGCATTACTGTTGGTTCCCGGTACATTTTTCTTTATTTTATTTTGCATAGCCTTCACTTCTTCCTCTATTTTGTGTCCATGCTTGATCATTTCTGTGAGTATCCTGCTTACCAGTGTTTTGAACTCTGCATCTGATAGGTTGGCTATCTCCTTGTCACTTAGTTCCTTTTCTGGAGTTTTGATCAATTCTTTCATTTGGGCCATATTTCTTTGTCTCAGCATGCCTGTTACATTGTAAGGGACGGAGCCTTAGGTATTTTCCAGGGCAAGACAGCCCACTTTGCTGTGTTGTGGTGCTGTCTGTGGGAGAGGGGTCAGAGAGGAAACGATGCTGCTTGCTGGGCCCACTTTCAGTCACTTCCAGGCTGTCCACAAGCAAACTGGGCTCTTCTGGTGCTGACTCCTGGGCAGGTGGGCTTGTGTACATTCTGAGACACCGTGGGTCTCTCCAACAAACTCTCCTATGAGACTGGGAGTCTCTTCCACTGCCATAACCTCCACAGGTTTTTATCCAGAGGTTTTGAGGCTTTAGTTTCCTCAGGCTGGAACCCTGGGTTGTGTTGTCTCTCTCACTCCCCAGTTGTTCCTCCCAGCTTATCTGCATATGAATGTGGGATCACCTGGTCAGTTAGCCACCCCTGTGTCCTCTCTGCTCTGGCTTCCTGTCTTCGCCCTTCCCACTGGTCTTGATGAATGTTTCTTCTTTAATTCCTTTGTTGTTGGACTCCATACAGTTCTATTTTCTGGCAATTCTGGTTGTTTTTTGTTTTTAAATTTTTTGTTATCCTCCTTTTGGTTGTGCAAGGAAGCAAAGCATATCTACCTACACCTCCATCTTGGCCAGAAGTACAAGTGTATCTTCACTTATGACTTTTTTTTTTTACTTCAAACATCCACACTAGTTTTGCTTCCTAAATGCAGTTCAAATCCCTTCTGTAGCACATCTACTATTAATGGTTTAGGACAGGTTCTTGTCATCTTTTGCCTAGATCAGTATGAGTACCAGGCCACCAATTTTTCTAATTATTATGTGTCCACTTTCAATTCCTCTTAGGTACCATAGTTTATTGATTCTGATATACAGTTTTCATATTTTAACTTCTTTGAAATCAGAATACTTCCTACAATCACTGTCAGCCAGGGGTCAGGCATGATGAGGCTATTAGGCTTTGTCCAAACATCGAGTGCCCCACCCCAGCACCATAACTGCAATGGATGCCAACGACTTAGGGAAACCCCAGAAATAATGGTGGAACAGCGTTCCTAAAGAGAAAGTCAAAAGCCATCTAGCTTTACCTGACCTCAAACCTAGCACCCGTGGCTTTTAGTGTGTTTGAGCACTAGTGGCTTTCAGTGTTTTCATTAATTCTTTAAGAAATGTTGTCTTGCCAACGTCCTTGATGGCACAGAGGAAGATTCAGTTTGTAAAATTGATATTGACCACTCTGACTTGAGAAATGACTCAATATTTGTGTACTTCTTATGAAAAAATTTTTGAAAATACCTTATTCATTTTACTTCCATTATAATATCCAGTTTTAATGTACGCACAAAGTGATAACTGATAAAATCAATGTTTAATAAATTCTAAAAACAGCCTTTCCACAAATATAAAGATTCTTAACTGATCAGAAAGCATTGTTTTGTTTAATTAACAGTTTAATTAACAGTGTTTGTTTTACTAGGGCACCTTAAAATCTTTGGCATCTTGGTTTCATAACTCAGTAATTATCTTGTCACCTTTCTAATTGGTTTACTTCCAGTTAAAAAGAAAACAGCCATTCAACATCTCTCTTTTGTCTGTTACAGTCATGACTCAGTAGCATAATGGTGCCTGTTTAGGTTGGGTTATCTAGAAACAGAGACCTAAGCAGAATTCTTGTGAGTGATTTGCTGATGCAATGCTATCATGTGAAACCTGTGAGTGTTGGGAAACAGAATGGATAGACAAAGGTAAAAATGTGGACTCAGCTGAATTCCATGTAAATTCTAGGTAAAGTGGTCAGCTGATCCTATGGGAAGCTTGTGCTGGCTCTGTACTGTATCCATGTAGTTAAGTTGAAACTATGTTTTCTAGAACTCATTTCTCTCTATTGTTTAGGGTTTATTGTTGGCCAAAAAAGAAATATGCATGCACTTTGGGAGGCAGAAGCAAAACAACAGCCATTCTCCTTTGAAGGTCAGGGAAGGGCACCAGATACTACTGCACATTGCTCACATTGTTGCTAATCTGTTGGCTCTCAGGCAGTGCTCCAGGCAGCCGCTGGGTCCAGCAGCTTCCATTTGATTTGCTTTTGTGTTTCTCTAAATTCTGGGCCAGATGAATGTGCAGCTCCACAGTGCGGGTCTCCAGCAGCATCTATAGTTCATCTACATCCTTGCAGTTGGAGGCAGTGGGAGAAAGACTTGGATTCCAGTTTGTGCTAAAAAAACTGGAATTCCAGTTTGTGCTTTTTTAGCACAAACTGGTTCTTCTCAGTTCTTGTCAGTTCACATGAGTTCCAGTTTGCTCTTGGTCTCTTCCACTTTATGTCCTACTTGTTTTTCCCTGTCATTATGCTGACTTTTGGCAACTTCAGGTCTTCCATCAGATGGAAAGTCGACAGTCTTCCACAGATTTGTTCACCATCAGTAATAATTGTATCTAGTGCCTATACACAATCACTTATTTGGTATCACTCTGCCCAAACCCTGGATGATACAGACCCCTAGATCAGGAATGCTGCTAGAGGATTGTCCCCACATGACAAGGAGGCCAGGCTTTCTTTTCTACCCCATGTCAGACATCGGCAATGGGCCACCCTCCAGGAAGGGGGCAGTAAACTCCCAAGCATTTCTGGAAAAATGGCTCTTGTAGACCAGGGGCAGTTCTCCTGAGAAGGATGCAGCAATGCATTGTTGGTGGCCCGCACTAACAACAGCTGGGTGAGTATATGAGACCTGGGCAGGCAGCTGACAGAATCTACTACAAGGTCCTACCAGTTACCGTCTATGTAATTCGAAGCCTCATTTCTTGGCTCCTCATATGGGCCCTAACTTTCATCACAGTTAGTCTTTTTTCTATTTTCTAAACATCCACTTCTTTTTATACCTCAGACCTAGGCATATTTTCTACTTTTTCTGCCTGGAAAATTGCTATGTAACCTACTAGATCATTCTCCAATGTGCCTTTCTCTGGGCAATCACGTCCTCTGTGGATATCTTTATTGTGGTAATTATTTTATTTGAGTTACAGATACATCTCTGATTTCTAGGTTGAATGCTTGGTAACTCCAGATTAGCTATTATTCAAAGTAGGTGGGATTATATCTGAAAGGTTAAATTGCCTTGTATCTTGGGTAATTGAAATTAGAAAGCAAGCCATACTGCATTTTCAAATCTTAATATTTATAATGTATGTGTACATTAAGAAGATGCTAATTCAGCTGTGCATGAGTTACCATATTCTTATGGGGAAATTCAGGGCAAATGGAAATTAGGAGCATGTGGCCTTGAGTAGCTTTGTTTTTCTGTTTTGTTTTGTTTTTTAATTACCCCTCCAAATGAATAGCTCAACAGACAGACTGCTTGAATTTCTGCGTGGTCACGAAAGAATACACGTGAGGTTCATTTTCTCTCTTACATTTTTCTGACAAGCAGTTTGAGTTTCACTACTATTTTCATATAGGGTATTGTTAACAGCTGCTAAAAGAAAGACAAGTAGAAGAAAAGGTAGAACTATATTTGAAAACTAAAATTCTTCTGACAATCATAGAGGTTGCAAATTTCTAGAAATTATTACAAGATATCAAGACCAAACTAGAATTACCTGTACTATAATTTACAGAATCCTGTTTTGGAACTGGATTTCAGCTCAGTGGTTAACAGAGGCATTTGCGACATGAAAGCTGTGCAGGTCTTTCCAACAGGACAGTAGTAATGAACAGAGGGACTGCTGCTCATATGTCGTCGAATCTGAAGCCCCCCCCCCACCGCCAGAGGATATCGCCAGGAGAAAAAATGATGATGAACCAAAAAAAGAACTGTATAAATTATCGAAGAAAAAATATAAAAGGCAAAAAGCTAAGCATAATATACTGAAATTAAAGAACTCAAATTTTAAGTTGTTTTTATATAATGTAAGCTGCATATTTTTTTCCATGATTAACAGTAAGTGTTACTTACAGTGAACAGTTCAAATGATCAGTGCTGATCACACAAAGGTTTATGTCGTGCTCTCCTTACAGTTGAATTTGGTGTTTGGCAGCTGTTCTTCCCCATAATTCAGGAGTCATGGTTTCCTGTACCTGTTTTTGCCACAGTGTTTTACAGCGTCCTCAGAGTCCTCTGCTGGGTCCTCTCTCCTCATTCAGTGGGTTAGGAGAGCACTGAGTAAAAGAGAATCTGCATGGCATTTTATGACTTTCTTGATTTCTTTCCAGCAGCAATGGCTTGATCCCAACCTTACCAAAAAGGAGACTGAGGAATGCCATCTTCCCCTGTGCTCCACAGCAGGGAACTGGATGCTCCGCCTGTGACTAGCCTCTACCAGTAGTGCCCTTACGAGCTTAGCTGGGGCTCGGCAGTCGGACTGCCTGAGTCCACGTCCCGATTCTTCTTTATCAGCTCTGATAAACAATGCAGCAAGTTAACACTCTCTGAATTCCTCAGCTTCTTTATCTGTCAAGTAGGGGCAAAGAATAGAATCTACCTCATACGATTGTAATGAGGGTAAAATTAGTTAATATTTGAAAGTATTTATCTCAGCATCTTTGTATGTTGATTTTAATGAGTGCTTTTACCATTAATACTTATAACCTGCTAAAAGAAAACTGAAAGTAATTTTCAATTGACATCACTTAGAAACATTTCATGTAAATACTACTGACACTGACATGATGGCCGATCTGAACTAGATGGACATTTCTGGGGAAATAAAATCCCACTAGACACTGAGGGAAAAAGCTTCTAGATCAAGTTTAACCACCATTTCTGAATGAGAATGACACAAGGAAATCAAGGAAGATAACTAAAATAGGGATGACTTTGGCTCAATTTCTTTAACCACCTTTCTGTTCTACCGTGGGGGCTTTTGGGATATTCAAACAATCATGTGGAAGTGTTTCTCTAAATCATGTTGGTTGGACTGGGCATTATAAGTCAAACTGGAAAAAGAAGGAGGATACAGCAATGCCAAAAAAGAAAAAAAAGAAAAAAAACAGTCACAACTAAGCAAGAATGTGACTCAGACACCTGCACTTGATTATAAGTACTTTGAGGCAAAAGGAAAATGGAGAAAATGGATGAATGGGAATTTGGACGAGGAAAAAATATGTACTTTCATATATCTGAGTGTCCTTCCCAATTGGCCTAATTCCACTTTTTTAATTTTTTTTTTTTTACTTTTTCCCTATTTGTGACTTATACCTCAGCCCAGCTGGACTGCTGGACCATCATAAATAAATGCCACATAGTTCTAATTTCATTTCCTTGTGCATACTATTTTCTCTACCAGAATAATGCTATCTACTCTTACATCTAATATCACTTATTAGAATTTTTCCAATTTGTACTAATAATGATAAACTAGGTGCTGTCACAATATGTACCCTAAAACATACCGTAATTCAAACCCATATTAACTGCTTGCTTGTGAGACAGTAGTCAGTAGGCAATCCATTGGCCATGTAGTCTTCTTTCACACAGCCATCTAGAAGCTTGGAGGCTCTTCCACACATGGCTTCCCACCCTGCGGGCTTCTTCTTTATTCCAATGAGAAGAAAGAACAGCATTTAGTAATTAATGTTCTAATATGCAAGTTCCAAAAGCGACACTTCTGCCCTTCCTATTTGATTAGCTAGAGTTCACTCATAAAACCAAATTACGTGGGGGCTAGAATTGTATTCTCAATGTACGTTCGCGGTCCATCTCAGGGGATGCTCCTTTCACAAAGCCTCTCCTGACTCCCTTGAGTTCTGCCGAACTTCCTTGAACTGAGCTAAGTCACCTGTCTCATTTGACTTGAAAAAGAGCTTTGGTTTGCTTTGTACTGGGTTTGCCTTTCTCATTAGAATGAATATGAACTCCTCAAAGGGCAACAACTTAGTGTTTTTTCCAGTAATTAATGTAGTGCCTTATGCATTATAAAGACCAAATGAATATTTTAATTTGATTATTTTTGGTTTAGTAGAAACATTAAAATTATTACAATAGGCAACTTTATATAGTTATCTATTCGGCTTTATTTAGGAGATTATTTTCAAGCTCAGCATATACTCTAATAAAGTCATGCTTGAGAAAATGCATTCCAGGCATGAGCAACTGATGACATATGTGTTACAGATGGAAAAGAACAAAAGATGCCACTTACACTTCCAACATACTGAAAATAATGTAATGAAGACTCTTCTAAATGACTGCACTTCTCTCTTACAATGAGGATAAAACGAGAACAGAAGGACAGTTTCAGAGTGCCTGGTAAGTGTGATGGAGCTGTTTGGTCAGGAAGAGGGTTTGTTACTGAGAGATGAAAGAGAAAGAAACAAGTTTATGTGATAAGACTTGTTTTCCCATTTTTACTTTAGGAAGGTAGATGAGTTACAGAAATAAGCTTGATTCTATTCAGTATTAAAGTAAAAGTGTGGGAACAAAATTTCAGAAAAGTTTCTTTTAAAAATGTGAATGCTGGTATTGATTATAGCTGCAAGGTAATTAAGGAATCTCATAATAATGATAAGAAAGCTGGCCCATTCCCAATTCAGATTGATTATCACCGAGACAGACAACGTAACTGATCACCACACAATACTGGTAAGATATGCACCAAAGAGCCTGGGAGGGAAACTTTGATGTCAACAGTAAGATTGTCAATCCATAGAAAAATAGAGTCAAATCAGATTAATTGTCAATCAATTTTTATCTTTCATAAATAGTAATGTGGAGTAATGTACCACAAATGAAAGATAACTTCAATGACATTGTATACTCTTTTAAAAAAATTAAAATCCACTTACCTAGAGCATTGGTCATGCTGATCCCATATTTAAAGCTTGAAAGGTGGATATAATATAGATGCAGGAGACAAAACATCCTGTTAAAGTACCGTGTTTTATTTCAAATCCAACCATTGTATTGGGGGACTTACTGAAAGTTTTTACAGTACTAGAATTCAGTTATATTTGATATTACTTGAAATAAGTACACTTCTGAAAATTTCATGTTATAGCATTTGGCTGTAATAGAATTTGTTGTTCTATTTTAAGAATAGAACAGAACTTAAGTTTTAAGAATAGAATACTTGCATACATTGTCAAGCATATTATTATCTAGATCTGGATAAATAATTCAGATTACTTATCCAGATCTAGGTAAGTGAAGATTAGAATATGCCCCTGAAATATTAAGAACTTTACCCACTACTTCAATTGGTTTATAAATGGTTTAGCAAGGTCCCACAACACTAGTATTGTAAATATTGTCTTATTTGGTGTGAATACAAGGTCTTAGACCATTTGGGATTAAAGATCAGTATCATTATTTTTTACCAAAAAAAGTAGGTTTATTATTTCTAAAAATAATTGAGATACTTAAGTAGACTCTGTCTCCACCCAGAAAATATGTATTTTACTTACCAACAGCATGCTAAATTTGCAAATTAATCTAATATTTACTTAATAATGTTTTGGGATAATAACTAAGGTTTTTTTTCTTATAGAGAGCAAAATTTCTCATCATCCTAAGGCCATTTACTCAGTGAATCAGTGACATTCATTACATCATGGAAAGCATTGACACAGACTAAAACAAAGAATCAATTAAATTTCTCTTCATAGTTTTAAAACATGGAACACACTTGGTATAGACAAGAATCTCTATTGAAAATATCAGAAGTTTAGTAGACAAAGGGATTGGAGGTGAGCCTATAAATGTTAAATGACTAGCAATCTCAGAAAAGAAATATTACACTTAAATCACATTGGAAAGGAAGTACATAAATTATATAAAAATTATTTTCCTCCTATAGTAAATGTTGAAAACAGTAGAACCAGTCAGGTGGAGAGATACAGAGATTTTGAAAATATGTTGCTAAAGCTTCAGATGTTATTTTTATACCCATAGAGAGGACTAATATCTTCCCTAGGGCAGACTGCAAAAGGGAGACGCAGGAGTAAGGTTAGAGGGGTCTGAGAGAGACGGAACTGATGCTCTGCTACCCAGCCTGTAGCACAGAGAAACTAGCCATGTCCAGATTAAATTCTAAGTGTGTATTTTAACAATGGAAAGGGGTGAGGCCAAAGGGAATGGGCTAAAGTCAGATTCAGAGGGCCTTTGCATCCCATCACTATCTAGGAATGTCTATGAAAGTTCCCTACGTCCAGTTAAAGAGTATGGTACTTTCTAAGAACAAGTGAGCAGAACCAAAGATCTATGGATCACAAGGAGACATATTCCTGGGCGCCAAAAATCCTGGAGGATCATGAATATTAACAGTAGATACCAGAATGCAATGATAGAGACCAGGCAGAATGAGTTACTCTTGGTGGAAGCCAGTACAGACAAAAAACAATGGTAGAAAAGAATTTTCTCATGATGCCAAGGCAACAAATAAGCAATCCTAGTCACATTCATAAAACTTAGATCACACCCAAAAGAAGGAAAAAGTAGGGAAGACTACTGAGGAAGATTCATAATTGATTGAATAGTCATGTGCTACTCAGTGACAGGTATACATTCTGAGAAATGCACCATTAGGCAATTTCACCATCGTGCGAACTTTATAGAGTCCACTACACAAACCTAAATGGTATAGCCTACTGCACACCTAGGCTATAGTGTGTAGCCTGTTGCTACTAGGCTACTAACCTGTACAATACTGTAGGCAATTGTAACACAATGGTAAATATTTGTGTATCTAAACCTAGTTAGATGTAGGAAAGGTATTGTACTTTTATACAACAGATAGCACAAGTTTGTTTACACCAGCATCACCACAAATATGTGAGTGATGCATAGTGCTATGACATTAGGATGACTGCAGGTCATGGGAATGACCTGTAGGTGATGGGAATTTTTTAGCTTCATCATAGTCTTATGGGACTACTGTCATATATGTGCTTTGATATTGTCCAAAATATAGTTATGTAGCACATGACCACATTGCACATAAAAACTGAATTACCAAAAATTTGAAACAAGAGATGTTGAACAAAATGAAGGGTTCTAAATTAAACTGAATTCAGTTACATAGATAGAATGTCACCTAAGCAAAATCCTAGTATGTGGCTAAAAGCTAATATGAGCTAACCAGCTTTTATTATTTTATAAGTGAGAATTTTAACATATTTAGCTGTATCTCCATAACAGAAAGTAAAACAGCAACTTAGAACTTGAACAAAGGCCATATTTTAATTGAAGTACTAGGAATGAGTGCCAAATTATATATTCAGAAAAAAGGAAGGGGTGGAGGAGATGCACTGAAAGAAGTAAAGGGGATTCAGGGGTACAAACGTCCCGTTATAACGTGAGTAAATCACGGGATGTAATGCACAGCATAAGGAATATAGTCAATATGTCCTAATGACAGATGGTTACTAGGCTTATCCTGATAATCGCTTCAAAGTGTATGCAAATGTTAAATCACTGTGTTTTATACATGAAGCTGATGCAACATGTCAACTGAACACTAATTTTAAAGAGAATGAGTTTTAAAAATACTTTTAAATAAAAGAGTAAGTAGAAACAGAAGTTCTACTGTTTTCCTCCTATATTCCCATGAACCACTTTGGAGCTCATTTCTTTATCTACTTAATTTAGGGGGAAAAATAAATCCCACGTCAACAGATTTCTCACTATTAATCACATTGAAATTATAACAAGTTATCTAATTATTAAATGATTTATACTTTAACATTAAGAGCAAAATGTTTGTTGGAAAATATTAAATTACAAAAGAAACAATAATGTCAGTGGCTTTTTCTTTTGGACGATTACAAAAATTCTTTTTTATAAAACATAATTTGAAATGTCACCATTGAGGCTAGAGCTAATTAGCATCTGTTTCTAAGAGGATGTTTTGAGAGAGGGGGAAGAGGAGGAGAGGCTGCCTGCATGACACAGTAATCCGAGGTCTTCCACGGAGACTTTCACATTAATATTTCTTTAATTTAATTATTTTATTGTTCAATTACAGTTCTCCGTATTTTCTCCCCATCTCCCCCCCCCTCCAAACCCACCTCCTTTGCTCACTTCCGCCTTCCCGCTTGGTTTTGTCCATGATTTTTATGAAGAAAAGGCACATACTGTAGTGATTATTGATTGCAGGGGAAGTGAGGGTGGGGTGAGAAAGAAAGAGAGCAGGGCACGTCCGAGAATTTAACAGTTTGAACATCTGATTAGGAAGCACAATGGAAGGATCCAGTAAGAAAAATAAACTTATCCAGATGACTATTAAAGGAAAACAATTGTCTTTGCTGTCTTGGGTCATAAATACATTCTTTTTCTCACAAAAGAGATAATTGATGCTTCAAACATTATGGATCAGAAGTACAACAATAAATTCAAGTTAGTTATGGGTTAATAATGTCTTTTCTTAAATGTTATTAGGAGCTTTCCCTCCCAGAATGACTTTTAGGACATAAAGAAAATCCATCCCAGTGCTAAAGATTTGCATGAGAGGAATCCTGTGGTGATTGTTTCCCTGGTATGAATTAATCTATTTTTTGCCTTCAAGCAATGTTCAATGTTATTGAACCTTGTAGTTTTTCAGAAAATGACGGGACTAGAATTAGAGAGGAAAGGATATGATTTATGTATTTATTTTTTTTAATAAGAAAGAAGGCCATAGGAGGAATCCTGGGACAGGACTCATGTGTGAGGGTGATGCTGCAGTTTCAGTCTCTGATTCCTCTTAACGCGTCTCTTCAAAATTACCGGTATTTCCTTCTTCATACTCACTCTTTCCAGCTTCCTTCTTACTCAGACATACAGTGCTCTTCTCTTGTTGAAGCAAAACCCTTATACTTCTACTTCCCAGAGGAATTTCACAGTTGATTTTTTCATTATTATTATTTATTTTTATTTGAGATTGAGCAGTCTAATCTCTCTGAACTTCAGGGTTTTAAAAAATATTTTACTTTTTTTATTTTTAGAGAGAGGGGAAAGGAAGGAGAAAGAGGGGGAGAAATATCAACGTGTGGTTGCCTCTCATGTCACCCCAACTGGGGCCCTGGCCCACAACCCAGGCACGTGACTGACTGGGAATCAAACTGGTGACCATTTGGTTTGCAGCCTGCACTCAATCCACTGAGCTGCACCAGTCAGGGCAGGATTTTTTTTTTCTGTAAAAGATAAGTAAATAATTTATCCTTTTTACTAAAACCCCTTGAGACTAGATCATTTATTATCTCTTTCTACTTGCTGGATGTGTCCTGACACTTCACACATAGCTGTGGCTGTAGAAATGCTGTCTTTTTCTGAGTAACAAGCTGACAATTGTTCCCCCAAATGGTTATTATTTAAGGTAATATATGTGAAATGACCTCATCAAATAATGCAATATGCAAATATATGTCTATAAAT
Organism: Carollia perspicillata; assembly: GCA_004027735.1. Classification (NCBI taxonomy): domain Eukaryota; kingdom Metazoa; phylum Chordata; class Mammalia; order Chiroptera; family Phyllostomidae; genus Carollia; species Carollia perspicillata. The sequence goes on from PVKM010011590.1 coordinate 19,034, forward strand.
TAAGTTAAAAAGAAAATTGTGCCCTGGCTGCTATGGCTTAGTGGATGGAGCACCTGCCTGCCTGCGAACTGAGGGGTCTCTGATTTGATTCCTGTGGGGGCCTCATGCCCAGGTTGTGTGTCAAGGCCCCTGCTGGGGTTGTGCGAGAGGCAACCAACTACTGTTTCTCTCCTGCATTGTTTCTCTTCCTCTCTTTCTTTCTCCCTTCCCCTCTCTCTGAAAGTAAATAACATCTTAAAAAAAAGAAAATCACTTGATGTTATAAAAATCATATCAAGACACATAGAAGACTCAAGACAAAATGGTGTAATGATCATTGCAATAGGCATGACACTAGTATGTATTTAATTCTGTTTATTCTTCATGACAACACTTTCATGTCACAGAACTTTAATTTCAATGATTAGATATATATAACCATTTCAGAACAACTACATATAAAATATATAATACCAGGTCACTTTTAGCTATTTTTTAATGCAGAATATAGTGAAGTTGAAAAAAGAGTTTTTTGATACTGATGTCTAAATCTACACTTGTAAAAAATATTTTAATCAGTTTCAGTTCTGTATGTTTTATATTGTTCTTGTCCCAAGCTGGGATGTCTACTTTTTGTTTCTGAATTTTTTCAATTATCTGATAAACTTGAGCAGTTACCATGAAAATGTTTCTTTGTAACCTGAATTTTTACATCCACTTGTTCTCGTAAAATGGGAAGGGTACAACAAGAGGATCATTCCAGCATTTTTGTCAGTGAAACTCTCTCCTTGTTTGTATCCATAATTCAGAATAGTTTCCTCGTGTAATAAAGGCATTAGTGACCTAACAAATGTGCAGCAGCAGTAAATGGCACCCTGCCCTCAAGGCTTTCAGGGCAGGTGACCAGTGGAGTTACATTGCTGTGACTGCTGAAGGCCAGTTTCTGATGGCTGCCAAAGCCGTATCATCCTGTGTCCTGTGACTGAATTACTCTGAAATCAATCTGTCCAGAAAGCATTCTCTCTTCTCTACCATTCCCCCCATACTTGTATATTTGCCACTTATTCTCCTGTTATTCTTGCTTTGAGATCTTCACTTAGATTCTTAAATGTTACAGACTTAGAGGCAATATTAATTTAGCATTTAGTTATATTTTGCACCATAAATTTTAGTTTCCAGTATCTACTCAAGCTGCTTCATAAAGAGAATTCTTTTTTTAGTGTATCTTTTCCATTACCATTCGTCTCCCTTATACTCCCCTCCCCAGAATTCTTGTCTGAAGACTGCTAGGTATTAAAGCTCCACGAGAAGAGGTCACTAAGAAAATCACTAGCCATGTGTTTCTTTGTATATCTGAAAAAGTAGTTCCCCTTGAAATATTATGAATAAGTCATCTTCTGGGAGGCAGGCCAGTGGTAATATTGCTGCTATCTGGGATGCCCTGGTGTGGTATGAGGCAAGCCCAGCATAGGGCAGGCAGGGCTTTGAGGGCAGTGCCTCGAACGGCTTTCAGCACTAAGGATTTCCACTTTGGTCCAGGTAGAACGGGCATCCTGCCTAAGAAAAGCACAGACTTCATGGTTCGGAGGAGCAGCTGTAACCCAGGATACAGATGTTTGACAACGCCTTTGCTTAGACACTGACATTAGCTCCAAATATGCTGTTGACACTGAGTATGTCACAATGTCTCTCTCCTTTTCTTTGCATCTATAACATCTACCAGATGTGGCGATTTCAAAGATAAATGACAATGAGAAAAGAATGACTAATCAATTGAGTGTATTAAGCACTCATCTCCCAGAGCCCCAAGCTAATTGTTTAGTCTCAGGCCATCCATTTTAGGTTTACTCGCCATTATAGTATATCTTCATCACCAAGACATGTCACTCCCTATTTGTCAAAATCATTACAAGAAACAGTAGCAGCAAGTTCCCAAGAACAATATCCTCACTTTTTTTCTTAGAAATAAAAGGAATCTCACCTATCCTCACACACTAATATGTTATTTAACCATTAACATAGCTCTACCCTACCATCTATCCATTCATTCACTTGTTCATTCACCCACTTAATTAATAGAAAGAATTTTAATGCCAAATTAATTTCCAAGCATTCTGCTGGGTACCAGGAATATGGAAGTCAACAAGCCAGATGCTTTTTCTGAGGGAGGGATCACAATCTTGTGGCTTAATCAGATGTTTTTGAAAATCAAACAAATACGATAGGCAGGTCTGTGATAGGATCGTGCCCAGAACTATTTGAACACGGCATGAGAATACCTGATTGAATTAAGAAAGTCAGGGAGACTTTTTCTGAGGAGGTAGCACTTGAATTACTTCTTGAGGAATAAAGTGGATCATCCCGGCGAAGAGAGGAAAACGACAGTGTCCTGCGCGCGCGCAGCATCCTATCAGCACACAGTGAACATGCCACGTTCTGGGGCCCCCGCGCGTGACGAGGTGGTGGTGGAAGGAGACGTGGACTGCAGAAGCCAACCTTTGTGTGGCATTTTAAGAAACTTCTATTTAATTCTGAATGTCAGTTTGCCTACTGAAGGGTTTTAAGAAGTAGAGTTATGGTACAGTTGGTGGTTTTAGGAAGCTGTGTGTGAGGACATGGCTGGAACGGTTGAGACAATGCACAGGAAAAGAAGACAGGAGGACTTCGCATTGACGACCTCTTTAATTAAGCCTCCTTCATACTGATCTGTTTACTGTCTCTCATTTATCAGTGGTGCCACCTCTAACCTAGCTGCCTGAGATATTTTTACTATAATAAATTTGATTAAAATAGTTATTAAGGATAACATGTTCACAGCTCTTTGAGGAACCAGGGGAATTAAAGATAAACATGGACATTTCCTCTTCTCAAGATTTTTGTAAATTGGAAGTATTCCAGACCCAAATATCTTTAATGCAGTCCAGATAGAAAAAGAATATTCATAAGAAATTGAAAATACATGTATATATTTTATTCTTTTCAATTATACCTGTATATCTATATATCTAATAATCATCCATATTTATATCATCATCTATATCTATATCTGTCTGTCTATATATTTGAGACAGTGGAAGCTTATGAAGGCTACAAAAGGAAAATGAATAGAATTTCAATCAGTGAGACTAAAAAAGAAGATAAAAAAATTCCCAGAAAAGGATGTTATGAGGATCTCCTGGCATGTATTATGTAACACTTTTTGTCTTTTTCAGGCAACAGAGGGAATTATGGGTTGTAACTACACTTCTTAAGAGTCCAATCAAGGTAGCTATGTCCTTTTCTAGGTTAGTTTTATCTCATATAGTGAAAAAAATAACAAAATATGCCAAACCTGTGCTTTCATTCATTCAAGCCAACATTTATATTGTTCCTTCTGTGTCCCAGGTACTGTTCAAGGTCCTAGAAATATAAGGGTATAAAAGACAAGTAAAATGTATGTCTTAAACATTGTATATTCTCACTGGGAAGACATACTAAACATATAAGCATTTAAATACATTAGGTTATATACAGTCGATTATTTTTGGAAATCTAAGTTGTGTAAAGCAAATAAAGCTGAGTAATGAATAGACACAGAGGGATAGGGCTTGAGCAGACTATTCAGCTAGGTGGTCATGAGAGATTCTGAGTATATTTTTTAAACTTTTTAGGGAAGTATAAACACACACCAAAATGTATATAAAATCGCTGATATTAAAGGTATTACCTCATCATTTTGGAGACATAATTTTACATGTTCACTGTGTGGATCAAAATGTCCAGCACGTCAGAATTATACATTTGGTTCCTTCCATATCAAAACACTGCTATTGAACTGCATGTTGAGGAGTTTATATTTAAAATAAGACCTGAGTGATAAGATCAGCTCTGTGAGAATCTGCTAGTAGACTATTTTAGGCACAGGGAGCAACAGTTGTACAGACCCTGAGGCAAAAAAGAAAGCTCGCTTTTTTAAGACACAAAATTAATGTCAAAGTAGCTGTAACAACATAGTGAAACCGAAAAATGGTAGACGAATGTCAGAGAGTTATGCAGCTGGCAGATCATATAATACTTTGCTAGTTACACAAAAGAATCTGGATATTTCTAATTCTTTTTAAGAGTATATTGGAGGGACACAAGCAATGCCAGGTATCACTGATTTTTGTAAACATTCATTTGCAAGTTTCTCCAGAAGGTATGCGGAAACTAACTGTGACAGTGGGCATGGAAGCTGGGGTCCCAACAATGAGACTGTATTGAAGAAAACAGATGATGGAGCCCTGAATTATGGCAGTAGGTATGAAAATGGTACGAACTTGTAGGGTTTGCTAGTTTCAGTCAAAATACAGGGAAATAAAGCAAGGTAATGGGACAGATTAACTGGGTGTAATGTATTCAAAATAAAAATAAATTGAGGATCCCCAGGACTAAGCAACTGAGAGGCTAATGGAAATATTCATTAAGATGGATAATAATTGGGGAAAACAACTCTGGCAAGAGCTAAGGATGTATCAGATTCATGATTCTATTTTGATCACATGTTTAAGGTGTCTTTTTACATGACCAGGCAAAATATATAAATTTGAGGTTCAAGGAATAAGTGTAGACAAAGTTGGATTAGTCTTGGGAATTCTATGCTAGATAAGATATTTCCAACAATGAGACCAAATGAAATTACCCAAAGAGAAAATACAGATACAGAAAAAAAAGAGAACTGAAATCTACACTTCACAGGAGAGAAATACAAACTAGCAAGGGAGACTCAGAAGGAATAAACAGATGCAATAAAAGTAAGAGGATGAGTTACAATCCAACAAAGTGAAACAATCTCTTTCAGACTCGATATCACAGAGACTTTGATACAGCAAAAGGTTGAGAATTGCACACGGGACTTGACAAGATGAACAACTTTGGGGTACAAAGAGATTCTGATTTCTTTTTAGTCCAAAATTCCTTTATCTGTTGATTTAGTCACTATACTAGAAGAATTTACACATAATCCATGGTCTTCTTTTTATGGGTATATTTACAAACCTTAGGTTTTCTTGGTGCTTGAACCATAGTAAGTATCAGCAAGGCACATCCTCACCTAGAAAAACAAGCAAACAAAAAATATAATGTTCAGGCAAGCCTGATTTTCAGCATTTCAAAGATTTCACTACATTTACTCTGCCAGTGCTTCTGATTTAATACCATTTTATATATGTGTCCTGAATTTGGACAGAAGAAATGTAATCACGAATTTATTTTCCCCAAACAGGTCACCTCTTACTATATCACAGCTACCTACTGCCATCTCTGCACTGAAGAGAGAAACAGATCTACTTCTCCCTTTCGCCAAAAGTGGTTAAGATTTAGTTGTACAGTCCAGTAAAGATTGTTTTTATTGACTTTATTTTTTAAAGTGATTTAAGGCTTACAGCAAAATTAAGGGAAAGTTAAAGAGATTTTGGCTGTGCATCCTCCGACCCCACATCTACACAGCCTCTACTGGTTCATCAAAATTATAGTGAAGATGGTGCTATGGTATAAGAGATACAAAACGACAAGGGCAAAGTGTGTGTACGACATTTCTCCTTTTCTAAAGATAATATTTACTGAAACCAAGTACCTGCACAGACACACGCAGACACTTCCTTCCTTCCCCCCAAACAAACGAGCAGCTCCCATCCAAAGTATATAAACTCTCTTCCACTTGAAAGACGGAAACTCTGTATCAGGGGACATCCACTTCTGGCTGGTGACTGGGAAATGTGAACCAATCCTCTCACCAGGACCAAATAGAAAACTCCATCACAATGTATTTTTAAAAATCTACTTGAAGGCCTCAGAAAGCTAACAAGGCACTGAAAAATTGTGAATCCACAGTCTTAAAGGAGAAAAAATTCAGAAAGAGGACCTGGATATTTGGAAAATGTCAAAAGGCGAGTGAGTTGAGAAGCTGAGCGGGACTTTTGAAAACCTCAGGGGGCTAGACAAAATGGGAGTCCCAAACCTGCCGAAGCAGCGATGTCTCTCACACACAGAAAAGAGGCTGCACTCTAGGGGCTAAAAATCTGCAAGTGGTCTGCCTCTCACAGGGTAACAAAGTCCAACTTCGAATTACTTGGTTTCTATAATTAGTTTAACTTCAGGGAAGATGATTACCTAGCCTAGACATACATTCCTTTGGAAGAAGAGAAGACATAATACTAGGCTTCATTATATACCATTTATGTTACTAAGCCAAAAATAATCAGGCACACAGGAAAAATTATTTTTTAAAAAAGGAAGGTAAGGATAATAGAGCTAGACATACAAGAGATTCAGATAATTGAATTACAAAGTGACTTTCAAATAATATCCTGAATATGTTTCAGATAATGGAATTAGAAAATGACTTTAATATAAGCGCCATGAGTATTTTCCAAGGAATAGATATAATGGAGCCTCTGAAGAAAATAGTATTTAATAAAATGGAAATCTAGGCATTGAAAAATTCAGTAACTGAAATTAAGAATGCAATGGATAAGTTTCACAACGCATTACAAACACCCGAACACATCATTAGTGAAATAGAAGATAGGTCAGACCATTGTACAACAATGTTGTACAGTAAATAAAAATGACTGAAAGAGCACAAAACAACATCATAAACCTGAGGGCAACAGTGAGATCTGTATGTGTAATTGCAGTCTAAGAAAGCAAAGAAAGAATTAAATAAAGCAATATGTGGAAAGATATAGCTATGATTTTCTAAATCATTAGAGTTATGGAAACAATAACTCAAGAATAACTGAACTCAAGAAGGATAAATACAAAGAAAAAATTGTACCTAATATAGTGTAGTAAAGCTGTAGATAAAAGGATAAAAGTATTAAAGGAAGCAGGCAGAGTAAAAGGTAGATTAAAAGAAACAAAGAAAACAGACTTCTCAACAGAAAAAAATCTAAGAAGGGAATTGTACTAGTTATCTAGTGGTGTAATGAATAATCCCAGACTTAGTTGTTTGAAACAACAAACATTTGTTATTTCATAGATTCTGTGGGTCGATGAGCTGGAAGCACCGTGGCTGGGTGGTTCTGGCCCACGCTCTCTAAAGGGACAGCAACCAAGCTCTGCACATCCAAGCAGCCACTGAAGTGCCCTTGAGGAGGTCCGTTTCCAAGCTTACTCGAGTTTCTTTGTTCTATGGGCTACCTCGTATGCCACCTGAGTGTCATCATGACGTGGCAGCTGGCTTCCCTCTTTCCAAGGCAGCCCCACAGCATGACAGCTAGTTCCCTCAGAGAGGGAGAAATAGAGAATGAAAGCGAGAGAGCATGCCAGTATGGAAGTCATACTCCTTTTAGAATTAAATGTTTAATTTGGCATCCCATCACTTCCACTTTATTTTATTTGTTAAAATAAAGTCACTAGGTTTGCTTTGTGCTTTCTTGATAGAGGAGCATTCAAGTATCACATGGAGCTACTCCTGCTATTTAAGAAATTACTCGAAACCTGGAATTTACAAACAACCATTTTTGGGTCAGGAGCTCCATGGATGGTGTGTCTTAGTTGGGTTGTTCGGGGCTGAAGCACCCACTCACATGATAGATTTTTCATTCACGTGACTGGTGCTTCAGTGGTTCTTGGCTTCTCTGTCTGTCTCCACATAATGTGTCACTCTTTAGAACCTTTCCACATACCTTGTCTTTCTCACAGCATGGTTGTTCCAGAATAATCACATTTCTTACTTTGTGTATAGCTTCCAAGACACAACAGAAGGAGGCTGCCTAGCAAGTTAAGGGCTATCCCTAGGGCCAGTGGAACATCACTTCCCTGGTATTCATATTGTCATGGTAGACCCAGAGTCAACCCAGTTTCTAGGGGTTGGGGATAGAAACGGCATCTATTAATGAGGAATTAGGAAGGTCACATTGCAGATGAAACTTGTGGTTTTAGAGATAATGTTGTTGCCAACCGTACCACAGTGCCATCTTCCACAGTCAGCTCTCTCTCTGTCCACACAACCCATGCCCCGTCTCCATGCAAAGTGCACTTCCCCTCTCCCTGCGGACTTCATGTCCTTCGGGCAGAGGCCCCATTTTCCCGGCAGGCTGCTGGGCTTGACCCTTATTTTGAGACAATTCCTTGAGCTGGAATCTCACGCTGTCTGAATCTAGACTTGTCTCTTTTATATCCTCAAAATTCATGTTGAGAACTTACCAGTTTCTTTTATTTCACCTCTATATAGCCGTATTTTATTATACACAACTGAAAAAGAAACGGTGGGTGCTTTCAATATCCTGCTTAACATTTACTGAACCATATTCTCTAGTTCATAGGCCCATATTTAATTTATATTCCCTTCTAGATTATTTATGGCTGTGTAAAAATTACCCCTAAAATTAGAATCTTAAGACAAAAATGAAACAAAATCTCTTTTCTCATATAATTTCTGAGGGTAAGGAATCAGGAAATGCCTTAGATGGATGCTTCTGGTTCAAGGCCTCCCATGAGGCTACAGTCAAGATGTCAGCAGAGGCTGCAGCTGAAGATCAGCATTCAAGACATCTCACTCACTCAGCTATTTGAAGAAAACCTCGATTTAGCACTGGCTACTGGCGGAAGGGGTCAGTGTCTCGGGTCAGCCTGGGAGTCCTCCCAGCCTCCCAGATGTCTTCCTACAGAGTAAGTGATCCAAAAGACAGAGCAAGAGAAAAGCTGCAGTTTCTTGTATGATTTAACCTCTGAAGCCATACATTTCCATTTTATTTGTTTAGAAGCAAGTCACTAAGGTCAGCCCACACTCAAGGAGGGAAATTTTCATCTCTTAAATGGGGACATGGAAGAACTTGGGGATGTATCCTAAAACAATAATTTCTGCATTACCGTAGTCAATAGTTTTGCTAAATTTTCTATCACTCTATAACACAATTTATCTGTTCTCCATCCTCCAATAACACTTTTCTCAGAATCCTTGCATGGCCACAAATAGTATACTTGGGCTTCTTCGCACTGCCACCCAACGTGTGCTTCCCAAACCCAAAAGCATGTGTTTTGTATTTTTGTTACAACAAAAACCTACTTCCAGTAAAAGATTTTGGTTCTGGAATCTATTCCTGAATAACAAGCCATCCCAAAACCATTAGTAGATTTAAAAAAGGATCTATTTACTATGTGAGGTCATCTTTCAGATCAGGTATTTTGTCAAGGCCTAGCGGGATGCCTCCCTTCTCCATTAAGTGTGGGCCTCACCTAGCTAGCTTTTTCAGTTCTCCTCATGGGTTCCACTGCAGCCGAAAAAACCAAGAGGGTTTGTTTCTTCATGTTCTGTGCCAGGATTGAAATGGCTCATATAGCTGGGTCTTATCAAGCATCCTTTTCTCCCTCTCCAGTTGGCTCTGTAGAGCTTGGGAGCCTCACAGTTGCTAGAATCCTTTCATAGAACTGATTTCAGATGAACTTTAAGGAACATCTTAAAAAGTTACAAGGCTTGATATGCACTAATCTTGAAAGTCACTCAGCATCAATTCCACTGTACTTTCTAGATTATGCAGGGCCACTCCAAATTCACTATGGAAGAGGACTGCTCAAGACCAAGATTCTTGATTATTCAGGGATCATATTTGGAAATTAACTACCACAGAGTGCCCCACCAGTTATACATGAGCTCGCTGACTCTTAGAACACCCTTTTTAATTCTGGACCCAAAATACACATCCTAAAACACAATTTTCACCTATATTAGCGGGGTAAATTATTTAAAATTTTTTGCAGTGGTTTTGCAGATGTAACTAAATTGTACTGGGCTTTATAAGACATAGTGATATTAGATATAATATTATCTTCATTTTCCAAACCAATAAATTTGGGGTTTTTAGACATCAAAGGAGCAATTTTACGGGCATTGCTTATTCACTTAAGACTTTTGTATATGTCTCCTTCTACCTTCTCCTATGGTCCCAGTGCTTATAAATTTAATCTCTAAAAAATTTTTATCACTTTAATTATACAATATCCCTTCAATCACAAAAATGTAAGGGGAAGCATTACACTAAGTTGGTAGTCAATGTGTTTGTTGGTGCTACTATTTATGATGTACTAATAATATACACACATTTATTTGGCAATCATGTGCTAAACACTTTTTCCTGCAAGGCTTTTCATAATATTTTTATGGAAGTGTACATCCTTAAAACAGCTGCATAACCCACTCCTCTCCCCTCCCCACCATCTTCCTTCCTTACTATAGGCTTTGAGTACCACTCAGGCCAATTCAAGTTTCAAGAGCACTGATAGACATTTAAATATAGCCACTTTATATATAGCAATTTTCTCCAGACTGATCTGAGACAGGCATAAATCTTTAAATTTTCATGGCAGTAGAATAGAATAAATTCTAATATTCTTCAAAATAACAATATCAGCATAAAAGAGTGATCCACCATTTGCAATCTTTAGTAAATGTTTCTTCTTTCCCCCATTTTCCTTTAGTCTTTCACTTTTTTCTTCTTTTCTGTTTTGAGAAATACAGAAAAATAATATAGATTTGCCAAATAAGTCACCTTCTAGTGAAGTCCTCTATGATCATCATTTTTTAGGTGGTATCTTCCCTTTAGTCAATTACATTACCTTCTTTGTTTCTTTCATTCCACTCAGCACAATCTATAAGCTTATCTATTTGTTTTCTCATTTCCTCTCCCCTCTTGAAAATATAAAATCAAGGAGAGTAGATACCTTTTATATTTAGTACACCACTCTATCTTTAGTGCTTGGTCTAAAGTTAACAATAAATAAAGATTTATAGCATAAATTAGTGAAATGAGTTATTCCAAGTGGCCATAAAAAGCAAAAAATGTCATGCCCATTGTGGGTGTCTCTCCAGTACATGTTTTCCTTTATCTGGGGAACGATGTTTATTTTCACTCAGTTTCCATACTTTCCATGTACAATGCAAATGCTTTAGTGTTGACTCACTCTACTCCTCATTGTAAAATATGCCATATGAGCCAAGACAAAGGAAATCTGTGAGTGATGTGCCCCAGGCTACAGTGCAAGAGTAATTTTTGATCCAGTTGAGCCAGTGAGGAAATCTGGGAAGAAGTCTCTTCACTCTCTTGTGTGGCCTAAAACTTATAGAATATAGTTGAGCATACACCATTAGGAACAAAACAGACCAATGACTTACCAGGCTTAATCCAATGGTCAATTATCAGACCTTGACTTACTCTGCCTCTCAGAACCAGCGGAAACATTCTGTGATGGATGCTGCTATGAACAGCCTAGAAGCTTATTCAGAAATAGAGTACTTTTTATTCCAGCTTGCCAGACACTGCAGACAGATAGCTCTTTCGGGGTTACCTCAGCTGAAGAAAGTCAACTAACCCAACTTCATGCCTATTTTGTGGGGAAGTCCACATCCAATGACAGGCAGCTGTATGGATACGAAGGCTTGGTCCTCTTACTTGAATTCACAATAGCTGAGTTTCCTCCCTTCCTCAGTACTCTCCTTAGAATCAGCGAGAGCCTCCAAAGAGACTGCCTTGCTGTTCTACTTCTTTCTCTGTCAAATCTTATTTTTTCTTCCTCCAACAGATGTTAACCTCAAGCATACTCCTTAATAGACATTTTGTACCCTAATGTCTAAGCAATACATGAAGACATATCACCTAGAAGAAAGCCACTTGCAACTTTCTCCCCTGTCCCCAAACAGAATGTGTGTGTGTGTGTGTGTGTGTGTGTGTGTGTGTGTGTTTAAGATTTATTCATCTTACCTTAAGGCTGCAACCACCAGAGATACAGTAGAGATGCTATCAAACTATGATTGACCTTCAGGGGAGGTCATTATGAGCAAAGTAAATAAGTAAGTATATTTTTAATCTGAACTGAGTATAAGAAGAAAGCAAATACCTAAAACTAATTATATTATTTTATACTCTACCCATATTTCAATATCCCTTAGATTTACTGTGTTCAAAATATTTTTTCAGAAAACAAACCCACTGAGCTCTTGATATATGTTCCACAAGGCATAACTTACACCAGAACCAACACTGTACTCCAGCATTACTTTGTGATGTCAGAAGTTTCTAACAGTTTACAAGCATTGCTTAAGAGTCTTTCTAATATCCAAAAGCTCTCTGATTGCCTTATAGCTTGAGTCTCTAAAAAGTTAAGGAGACCTCATTTTAGAAATTTTGAATATTATATTTTAAATCAACATTTATCTCATTGTTCTTACCATTGAGATACATTAAAGTGTGGAGAGATAAAAAGAGTATGCATTCATCAGGCTGTGTACCATAAAAAAGTGTAAAAGTGTAAAACATTTTGTTGACCATCCATTGACTGGTCCAATTAATACTGGTTTGAGTGAGACAAGATTTGGTAATTGAAGAATATGTTTTTAATAAAACCAGCTACAGGCTTTGCATTTCTAGACAAATAAGTATGGTTTAACAAAACATTGGACTATGTGCCAGGAGACCAGATGCAACCTGTCACTTTCTAGCATCATGACCCTTCTAAATTATTCAACCTCTTTGGGGCTTATTATTTTCATCTAATATCATGGAGCAAATAGCATAATGCACTTGGATATATATACCCAGAAATAGAATTATTGGATCATATGGTAGTTCTCTTTTTAATGTTTTTTTTTTTTTATTTTAGGAAACTCCATACTGTTTGCCATAGCAGCTGTACCATTTCACATTCCCACTAAGAGAGTACAGGAGTACACAAGTTTCAACTTTCTCCATAACCTCACCAACACATGTTTTCTTTTTTAATAATATCCATCCTAACAGGTGTGAGGTGATATCTGGCATTTTCCTAATAATTAGTGATGTTGAGTACTTTTTTATATACTTGTTGGCCATCTGTATGTCTTCTTTGGAGAAATGTCTATTCAAGTCCTTTGCCCATTTAAAAAATATATTTTATTAATTATGCTATTATGGTTGTCTCATTTCCCCCTTCATTCCCCTCCACCCTGTACACCCCCTCCCACCCACATTCACCCCTTTAGTTCATGTCCATGTGTCATAAGTTCTTTAGCTTCTACATTTCCCACACTACTCTTGCCCTCCCCCTGTCTATTTTCTCCCCACCATCTGTGCTACTTATTCTCTGTACCTTTTCCCCCTCTCTTCTCCTTCCACTCCCCTGTTGCTAACCCTCCATGTGATCTCCATTTCTGTTGTTCTGTTCCTGTTCTAGTTGTTTGCTTGGTTTGCTTTTGTTTTAGGTGTGGTTGTTAAAAGGGCTTGGTGATGATGAACTCCTTTAATCTGACCTTATCTGAGAAGCTCTTTATCAGCCCTTCCATTTTAAATGAAAGCTTTGCTGGATAGAGCAATCCTGAATGTAGGGTCTTGCCTTTTGGGACTTGGAATACTTCTTTCCAGCCCCTTCTTCCAAGCAAGGACTCTTTTGAGAAATCAGCTGACAGTCTGATGGGAAGTCCTTTGTAGGTGACTGTCCCCTTATCTCTTGCTGCTTCTAGAATTCTCTCCTTCATTTTAATCTTGGCTAATGTAATTATGATGTGCCTTGGTGTGTTCCTCCATGGGTCCAACTTCTTTGGGACTCTCTGAGCTTCCTGGGCTTCCTGGAAATCTACTTCCTTTGCCAGATTGGGGAAGTTCTCCTTTATTATTTGTTCAAATAAGTTTTCCACTTGTTGCTCTTCTGCTTCCCCTTCTGGTACCCCTATAATTTGGATGTTGGAATGTTTCAAGATATCCTGGAGGTTCCTCAGCCTCTCCTCATTTTTTTTGAATTCTTGTTTCTTTTCTGCTTGGTTGTTTCTTTCTTACTTCTGGTCCACTTTATTTATTTGAGTCCAGTTTTCTTTCCATCACTATCGGTTCCCTGTGCATTTTCCTTAGTGTGGGCTTCATTTTTTCATCTAATTTGTGACCAAAATCAACCAATTCTGTGAGCTTCCTGATCACCAGTGCTTTGAACTGTGCATCTGATAGGTTGGCTATCTCTTGGTCG
>PVKM010011591.1:0-32987 GCA_004027735.1 Carollia perspicillata
GGATGTTTCTCTCTCACATCAAAGTTTCTCTTCCTCTCTTTCTCCCTCTGTTCCCCTCTCCCTAAAAATAAGTAAAATCTTTAAAAATTTAAAAGTGGTATATGGTCTCACTGAGTATCTCTGTTCTTTCTGCTAAGGTGCCTTCATTTGTTTAAAATTCTTAAATTCATTCAATTCCTAAGGTGACCATAGTCCAACCATGTTCAAAACAGTAGCTCTGTCTTTCAGGCTTCTGCTCAGCCTACAAAGCTCTGCACAGTGTATCTAGCTACACCATACCTTAGATGACAGGCAAGCTGAACCAACAAAATTCAACAGGTAAAAACTGCAACATGACTTTATTTTGTCTTCCACTGTCTGTTTAGAATTTACACAGTGGGACAAGTTCTTCTTCTGCCATGAATGGAAACACAGACAATCATGACCTGTTTAATGACTCTCAAGTAATTAAAATGTCTATATTTTCTCTAATCGGAAAATATCTCAATCTGCTATCTGGTAAGTGCATCCCACATTTTCAGTAAGGCTGCCAACATCACTCCATATTCCAGCTATCTCACCTCACCCTAGACAAAGCTGCCACCTGGGAAGGGGGTAAGTGGGACTTCTCTCTCTTTCTAGATCCCCTCCTATCCTACTTTCTAGCTGCTCATCCTGACCCCTCCAGGATGGGAGTCTGCGCTGGAGATTGGTGACCAAAACAGTGGAGAAAGAAGAGGTAGGGAGAGAATATTAGTTAATTGGCATTGTCATAAGTTGGTTCTGTGACCCACTCTATAAACCTGGAAGATGTCACAAAGCTCTTTCTTTGGCAGGGTGCTTATGGGGTTTTTCTGAGACACTCCCATTGCTGGGGGTGGGTAGGATCCCTGACCCTGCCAAATATATTTCTAATCTGACTGTTTTACCTCCTGCCGAGCCCTATGGAACTCAAGGCTCCAACCAGGGCATCTACCTGCTCTGGTCTGTTTAATACCCCAGGCAACCATGTTGGATAACACCTAGTGTTATTTCACAATGGCATGCAATCGGACCCGAGGAATGCTATAGTAAAAAGAATATGGACTTTCATGGCCAAAAGCCCACGCATCATCAATTATCAATTGTCAATTGTCAATTTCTGCATTATCAATTTCTGGTCCTTTATATCCTGTTTGCCCTTAAAGAGATTAATTAACCTCTCTAATGATGTTTCCTTATCTATTAAAGTAATACACAAATTTTAATGTTTTTAATGAAAGTTCTGTAGTTATGATTCATATTAACAATTGGAAGACCTATTTAGAGAATAAGAATGATTTTCTGGTTATCTACTGCCTCATAACATACTACCTATAAACTTAGAGACTTAAAATAATACCATTATCTTCTATCATTGTCTGGAGGCTCAGCTGGGTGGTTCTCTTGTACAGTTACAAATGATGGTTAGATGACAGTCATTTGAAGGCTTGACTGGGCTGGACATCTAAGGCGGTTCACCTGGCAGGTAGCTAATGCTGCCTATCAGCCGAGTGTTCAGCTGGGCTGACAACTGGCCCGCCTACACACAGACTTGGCTCGGCTTTCCCACAACATGAAGGCTGAGACCCAGAATGGAGTATTCCAAGGGCCAATATTCTAAAAGGCCTAAGGAAAGCTGCAACTTTCACAGAATCTAGCCTCAAAATCCCACAACCTCACCTGTGCCACATTCTGTTGATCAAGGCCAGCCCAGATTAAACGAGGGGAGGGGTGACTAGACTCCACCTCCTGAAATGTAGAGTAGAATGTTCATACTGGAAGAAGGGGTTGTTTGTAACTCTCTGCCAGGTGAATAGAGAGGGAAGTGGAGAACCAAAAAGGACGAAAAACTAGTACTCCAGAGTTCCCTACAACGAGGTGCACAAACCCAGGCACTTGAGGATAAAATATTATAACTCCTTACATTTTTATCCTTTACTTTTTAAATTTCTTTTCTTTAATCCTCACCCAAAGATATGTTTTTATTGATTTAGAAAGAGAAAAAAGGAGAGAGAGAGAGAGGGAAACATTGACCAGTTGCCTCCTGCACATGCTCCCACTGGGGATCAAACACACAACCTAGGTATGTGCCCTGACCAGGAATCAAACCCTCAACCTTTTGATGTACAGGACAATGCTCCAACCAACTGAGCTGGCCAGGGTTTCCATTTCTGTTGATAAAGTAAATAAAATATTTGCACTCTGGTGCATGCATGAATGGTGTATGCTCAAAAAAATTCATTAGCAAATATATAGGCAAGGAATTATCTGCCCACTGCTGAGGAATGATGCAGTATAAGAATTATTGATTTGTCTCTACTTAACATTCTTCACCATGTAAATAAAAGAAATACTTCATTTTTACAGGTAATAATAGAAATGCATAAACAAAAACCTTTGAGACTCCTAACAAAGTGCGGCAGTTTCTACCCAGAAGCGGTGATATCCTCAAGTTTACTAAGAGGATTTATGTGCTGGTATGTACCTAGAAACAAAAAGATACTCGAAAAGCTAGATTGGATCTCTAGAATGCTAACTATAAAAGCATGGTATCTGTTAACTTCATTCTATTGTTCTGAGGCATGACTCACAAATTCTAAGGTTGCTGAAGTGCCCAAGTGCCTATATTTTTGCTGAGACAATGATAGTCTTCTCTGTTCACTATAAGAAATGTTTGTAGTAGATTATTGATAGCTGCAAATTATTTGACATATTTCTCATTGAGGGGAGAGGCCCATGCTCCCTCCCTTTAAATCTGAGTGGGCTCTGTGACTAATTGGCCAACCAATATGGCACAAGGTACTGAGCCAATTTCCCAACCCATGCCTGGAGTTGCTATTTCTTGTCTCCTGGAATACTTGCTCTTGGAATCTGGTTGTCATGCTCTTGAGAAAGCCCAAAAAGCCCAATGGAGAGGCCCAGGTGGAAAGGAACTGAGAACACTCATCACAGCTCCGGTTTAATTCCCATCCAACCAACAATCAGCACCAACTTGCCAGCCTGGTGAGTGAGTCACCTTAGAAACAGATCCTGAGGCCCAGCTGAGCTATCCCAGCTGACTCCACATGGAACAAACACGAGCTCAGTCCAAAATGCAGATTTGTGAGCAAATTAAATGATTGTTACTATTTGGAGGGGGTGACTTAATATACAAAAATAAATCAGCATAATATCCTAACCTTAGGTGTCCAAATTGTAAACTTACGTTAATCCTGCCTTTGTTCCCCAATAAACTAAAGATAATGAGTTTTATCTAACATGAGAACCCGTCTTATTTTATGACAAGTAAGGCAACAGAATTCTGCTATGACATTCTATCACATAAATAAGAAAAATAGTGTCCTCTACACAATAACCTTCCTCCATGAAAGTGACCCTACTGTCACACATCAGACTGTGGTGTCCCACAGTCATGATGAATTAGACTCAAGCCACCCCCACCCTTCTGCCCAGATTCTCTCTCTGCAATCAATGGCATGTTGGTGAGATTACTGATCTGTGATTAAAGAGATAGTGTGCGGCCATGAAAGAGAATAAAACTTCAGACTCATAATGACCAAATCTGTTTTGTGGGCCTCACAAATGGTCCATTTTCATCAAACTAATCCCAAGCAAAACAAAAAAAGTATACTGAAGTATATTTTCAGCAAAATATACTGAAAATTTCATCAAATCAGTTTGGCTGGTTCATCCAATAGCATTAAAATGAGATTCTGTTGTAGTAAACCAAAAATTTCTAGAGGAAATACAGATAGTATTATTCCCTGAGTTTATAATTAATATTTCATACACACACTCTATAGAAAACAGGGGGTGGCCACAAAATCAATCAACTCTGTGTATAAGACAAATAAGACTAAGAAAAGTCCTAGATTACCAACTTCGTTTTAAAAACTAATAAACAGTAGTTTTACAATTATTAAAGTGTATATTTTTTATTTCCAAACAAGACTTTGACAGCCTCAGCTTGAATATTTTTAAAAAACCTATAAAACAGGTTACATGTTGGAAAAGGTCCAAGTAGAGAAAAAAAGTAGCAACATGAGATAAAACACACCACAGAAGGGAAGCAAGGACGCGTCTCTCCTGGGCTTCAGTAAACCTGGGGAGCATCAGAAGTGGGCACAGTTTGTCTTTCCAAAGTGCCCGTAGAAACCTTACTAAGTGCTTAGTAAATGCTAAGCCTACTCTTCCTTCTCAGCATGACTGTCACAGCCCTGGGGAAAATGATCGTGTCAGGTTCCACGCTGGTTTACTCTGGTTTTTGGACTAGTGACAGAAGCATTCCACAATTTTTGTTTTAACATGATATACAAGGAAATCTAAATGTACAATCTGCCTGTGTGTCTGGAGATTTTTTTCCTTAGCTTGATGCATTGCCTTTTGATGAACATGTAGCTCAGCAAATTTTATTTCTGTACACTAAGGAATTTTATAGTTCTAAAGGAGCTTCTAAATCCTTTGGCAGAGATTCATTCATCTTAGTAAAACAATAGCTGGCAGATATACACAGTCTACAGGAAATCAGGGTAACAGCTTGGGTCAATTTTTAGGTGAGCTATTCAGCAAACTTTGATTTGTCCTCTAAAAATTAGAGATTTGTTTTCTTAAATGAAAGTACATGATTTCTTCTTATTCTATGTTCTAAAAATCAATAAACAAATCATCAAATAAAATATGGCTCATACCAACTTTCATAATTCACATCTGGACTGTGTAGCTCATAATAATATTTCCCACCATAATATTTCTGTAAAAATAACTCTACAACATATTACACCAAGGAAAAAGTACACAGCCAACAACACTCCCACTAAAAATTTTCTTGGCTCCCTATAATTCTGATGCATGATCTTTATAGTCAATTAGCTATGAGTATTTAGAAAATGTCTTTTAAACAACTAGTGAAATTATATTTAATTCATTTGCCAAGAGATCAGTAGGAAATATATACATAAAGTCAGATGTAAATCAACTCTTCCCCACATGCCAGTTAGTTACTGGTTATTCAAGAATGGTTTCCACATTACATCAAAGTTTTCAGAGAAAGCCCTACAACGCATGGTTCCATGAAGGCAGAAGCTGACTTTTCCTTACTTACCACTTTGCATCCCTTGCACCTAGCAAAGTTCTTGGCACACAAAATATACTGAGCACATAGTAGTTGAATGACTGTATCAAGGGATACTCCTCAAAGCCACCTTTTCTACCTTTTAAAACCAAATCTATATTTGCTTAAGGAGTTATTTCTAGAAAGGTCTTTTTAATATATTACATGTAGGTGTCAGCACATTGGGTCACTGATAAACAGCAACAGGTTTAGATGCACTCGTTTAGCAGCACAGGTAGCTAGCACTGACCACTCTGCCTGAAACGGGGCTCCCCCACACATGCCATACCTGCCTACCCCACAATCTTTTGGATCTCTTTCTATGCCTTATTTAACTTTGTAACAGTTATTATCAAAAATATTTTATAAAGCTAATTCCTTGATTGCCGAGCAACTCCTAATGGAATATAAGTGCATGAGGCAGGAGTTTTACTTCTTTCTAGCCGGTACTCGCAGTGTCTACAACAGTGCCTGGCACATAGCAGATTTCGATGGATGGATGGATGGATGGATGGATGGATGGATGGATGGATGGATGGATGGAACAACAAGATCCAAAGATAACAAAATAAGCTCAAAATAAGAAGGCCACCATAGAACAGTTTAGGAAATTGAAGATAACACATGGGTGTTATGGGCTGAATTATGTGCCCCCAAAAGAAATGTTCAAGTCCTAATCACTGGTACCTGTGAAGGTGACTTTATTTGGAAATGGGGTGCTTGAAATATAATTAAGTTAAGATGAGATCATAGAGGATTAGAGTGAGCCCTAATCCAGTGATTGTTGTCTTCATAAAGAGAAGGAAAGAGACACAGACACGCAGAGAGGGACAGCAGCCATAGGAAGAGGAAGGCAGAAACTGAAGTTATATGGCCTCGAGCCAAGCAACACCTGCTTCTTCAAATTCATTGAGGGTATTTGGCTAAATGAATTTTAATCATTTAAGTAAAATTCAATATAATCTAATATTTCAAGATATTACTAAGGAAGCAGGTGGAGGAATGCAAATCTTGTTTTATTTAGATTTTTCACTGATGTCTCTAATAAAAAGAATGTTAACTTACCTTCACATTTCATTTTGATTTACTTCAATTCCCCCCAACATCTGAATACCTGATGGAAACTTTGCCAATAGCATTAGCATGCCATAACACCAGAGTGTTAGAGGTTAAGTTAGAGGTTGTAATTGACTCTGTGATCTTGGTAAGCCCAAAAGACAGAGGGGTGGAAAGCTCAGAGACTGCAAAGGTGACATTAACATTTTGGCAAGTGAATCAGTCAAACAGATATGGCTTGTTTTATAGCCTGTGCTGAACCTAGATAAGACACTGTCTCATAAAAACAAAATTCTGGTGAATAATAGTAAATAAGTAATTCATGTGTATGGGGGTTTACAGAAAGGGCAATGCAGGAATTTCTTTAGGTAGGTTTAACTTCTCTTTTGGAAATTACACTTGATTTTTAAGTGAATTGTCCTCTGAAACTTATGAAAGTTCTCCCGATGTCTCTCAAAAATTTAAATATATTTTGTTGATTATGCCATTACAGTTGTCCCACGTTTTTCTCCCCTTTATTGCCCTCTGCCCTGTACCCTCCTCCCCCAGCATTCCCCCACCTTAGTTCATGTCCATGGGTTGTACATATAAATTCTTTGGTTTCTCCATTTCCTATACTCTTCTTAACCTCCCACTGTCTATTTTGCACCTACCATTTATGTTTCTTATTCCCTGTACCTTTTCCCCCATTCTTCCCCATCCCCCTCCCTGCTAATAACCCCCCATGTGATCTCCATTTCTGTGGCTCTGTACCTGTTCTAGTTGTTTGCTTAGCTTGTTTTAGTTTTCAGGCTCAGTTTTTGATAGTTGTAAGTTTGTTGTCACTTTACTGCTCATATTTTTTATTGTCTTTTCCTTAGATAAATCCATTTGCATTTCATATAATAAGGGCTTGGTGATAATGAACTCCTTGAACTTGACCTTATCTGAGAGGCACTTTATCTGCTCTTCCATTCTAAATGAGAACTTTGCTGGATAGAGTAATCTCAGATGTAGGTCCTTGCCTTTCATGACTTGGAATACTTCTTTTCAGCCCCTTCTTGCCTACAAGGTTTCTTTTGAGAAATCAGCTGACAATCTGATGGGAACTCCTTTGTAGGTAACTGTCTCTTTTTCTCTTGCTGCTTTTAAGATTCTCTCCTTATCTTTAATCTTGATATTGTAATTATGATGAGCCTTGATGTATGTTTCCTTGGGTCCAAGTTGTTTGGGACTGTCTGACTTTCCTGGACTTCCTGGAAGTCTATTTCCTTTGCCAGATTAGGGAAGTTGTCCTTCATTATTTGTTCAAATAAGTTTTCAGTTTCTTGGTCTTCCCCTTCTCTTTCTGTCACCCCTATGATTTGGATGTTGGAATGTTTCAAGTTGTCCTAGAAGTTTCTGAGCCTCTTCTCATTTTTTTTGAATTCTTGTTTCTTCATTCTGCTCTGTTTGAACGTTTATTTCTTCCTTCTGCTCCAAATTTGTTGATTTGAATCCCAGTTTCCTTTCCATCACTGTTGGTTCCCTGTACATTTTCCTTTATTTCACTATGCATAGCCTTCACTTTTCCCTCTATTTTGTGATCATACTCAACCATTTCTATGAGCATCCTGCTTACCAGTGTTTTGAACTATGCATCTGATAGGTTGGCTATCTCTTCATTGCTTAGTTCTGTTTTTGGAGTCTTGATCTGTTCTTTCATTTGGGCCATATTTTCTTGCCTCTGCACACCACTTATGTGGTAAGGGGCAGAGACTCAGGTATTCACCAGGGCAGGGCAACCCACTTGGCTGCACTGTGGCACTGTATGTGGGGGAGGGGTCCAAGAGAGAACAGTGCCGGTTGCTCAGCTCTTGGCTGGCTTTCAGTTACTTCCCCCACTACTCACAAGCAAATTGGGCCATTCTGGTGCTGATTCCTAGGTAGGCGGGTTTGTGTATGTTCTAGGACCCTATGGGTCTCTCCAGTGAACTCTCCTGTGAGGCTGGGAGTTTCTCCCACCACCACAACCCCCACAAATATTTTAATATTAGAATTATTCCATGTCTCTTTAGCTATACAATATTTACCTTTTAGGCTACTAAAAATATGTTTGTTTTTATCTTTGGTAGTGTATTTTAGGTGTTTATTGTTCATTGGAGGGGATTGTTTATTTTCTGTTTGTTTCTCTTACAAAATCTAACAACTCAATTATCTAATGCTATACAAGCAAATATTTTACCCTTTTATGTTAATTCAATTAAAAAATCTTGGGACTTTTAGAGTAAGGTTAGGATATACAATCTATGTAACTGAGACATTAGTCAAAAAGCAAGAGTACTCTAGATGAAAAGGTTACAGGTAAAGAAAAGACAATTCAAGAATTCAAAGAAACAAAAAGTATATTGCTTGAAATGAATATGATATCTGTGGAAATTTTAAGTTAGTTTGCCACATATGAATTAAAGAACTAGATATATAAAAAATTTGTAATTCAAATCCTTTTTTTGCTAGCCACAAACAACTTCCATTCAGATTAATATTCTTCCTCTGAATGTACTATAAGAAGTAACATTTAAATAGAAGGTTAATTTAGCAAAATACTACAAGAAGGGCAAAGCCCTTTTTTGACTTAAGGGAGTAAAAAAAATTAGTTTCAGCTAAGACATAAACTTGCTATAGTAATAACAAAGAAACTGTCAATTATAATGATTTATCAACTGAATAAAAGAAAAGACTTTATTATAAAATGTCTTTAAGAAAAATCACACTCAGTTTTCCATTCAACTAAAACAAATTAATTGAATTCTAGATTTTTGAAAGATATTTTTTAAAAGATATGCCAAAACTGTTCAATGCTGAAAGACAGTTATTTTAATAAATGGTGCTAAGACAACTGGATATCCACAGGCAAAAACAGCTTACAAAACTAAATGTTAAAGCTAAAATTATAAAATTCTTAGAAGGCAAAAAACAGAGAAAATCTTCGTGACCTCGAAGTAGGCAATATGTTTTAAAATATAACAACAGAAGCACATAAGAAAAATGGACAAATTAGATAACATCAGAATTTGCAAATCACTCATCTGATAAGGGAGTTGCATCTAAAATAAAAAAATTAATTTGACAATAAAAACATAGTCCATACTTGAATAACAATTAAAATTTTTAAAAAAGGAAAAAATAGTAAAAAAAAAACATAGTCCAATTTTCAAATGGGCAAAGGATTTGAATAGCTATTTCTCCAAAGACTCTCTCTCTATATATAGATAGATAGATAGATAGATAGTTAGATAGATATAGATATATCTGTAGATATATCTATATCTATCTATCTATCTATATATATATATATCTGTAGATATATCTATCTATCTATATATCTATATATATCTGTAGATATATCTATCTATCTATATATCTATATATATCTGTAGATATATCTATATATATCTGTAGATATCTATAGATAGATATAGATATAGATATAGATAACCAGTAAGTATAGGAAAAGATGCCCATACCAAAAGAACTCTGTTTTCTTTCAAGCAATATAACTACAATGGATGTGTCATTCTTCCTTATGCTTGGAAGCCACAGTCCATGCTATACTTTGCCACCATGATTTTTTAAAAAGTAATACTTAGTATGGCTTGTACATAAAATGATTGTAGCAGTTAGTTCTCTTTACGTTTCTTTCCAATGAGGTTTAGATTTTCTATAGCCATATTTTAAGACTAATTTTGTTTCTTCCTTTGACTATCTAACCATTAATATAATATTTATTTGAAATATATAATAAATATAACATAATAGGCATTATTTTTAAGTAATTACTATATGTTACATATATTTGTAAGCCCTTTTTTGTGGGTTAGTTTAAGCCTCTAAATAACCCTAAGAGGAAGATAACTCTTACTATCCTAATTTAGCAGACAGAAACACTGAAGTTTTGAAATGTGTAATGCATTAGGTCTCAAGAATGTCAGCTTGGTTACAGGTGGAATCTCATAAGCCAGAAATTTTGTCTTGCAAAAACCACATGTATCTGTCTACAACCCCATGGCTAGTAAATGGTGGAGTCAGCTTTGTACTCAGGTGACCTGGCTCCAGAGCCCATGACATTTACACTATTGTTCTCTATTCACGTCTTCCTATTTTGGAGGTCTGTGTTTTTCTCCATATTGGCCTACTTATATAAATAACTGACAGTAGTACCATAGATTAACAAAAAATTATACAGTAAAACTATTTATCAATCCTCAATAGTGATGATGATGCTTGCCTTTAGGATAAATGCTGTAATATGGGTTGTTCTGTTTGACAAAATGTGACTTGAGGTTCCACAACCCCGTGTAGATTAGGAGAGATGATTTATTATTGTACTATGGTAGAAAGTGTTACTAAATACTAAAGTTCTGCAGAATCAATTGCTGCTTTTTGCGGGGTGCTGAACTAAACTTAGTCTTCATAGCAGCTAAACAAGGGAAATCCCATGAAGGTTATAAACTACACCCAAACTCAGGACAACCCAGCCTCTGTCTGAATTTTGCCCCCACTCATTTCAGATTTTGGTATGATTGTTACTCTGCCATGTCCTTGTTCAAATTATGCAGTCTATTCTCCTAACTTCAGGAAAATATTGGGCACATGTTCTTACCCAATGAACTGCTTTTGAACTTTGTTGGTTTGAACATTACATAAGCATCACTAATTGGCATGTAATTCACTTCAAGGAAAAAATTCCTGCTGTTAAACATACATTCCTGAATGTGGAAGCCCTGTCTGTACTCAACTCGCAAGAGTGATCAAATTGTTAACTGCCATATTCATAGGGTTTTTTGATTTAATGAGATTATAGTGATCTCTAAAATGTATATCAAATATAGATTTGGATTTAAGATCTAAATTATCATTCCTCCTCCTTTATAATATCTGCTACCAAAGTAGGAGCATGGTTAGAATACC
Source organism: Carollia perspicillata (assembly GCA_004027735.1). Taxonomy (NCBI): domain Eukaryota; kingdom Metazoa; phylum Chordata; class Mammalia; order Chiroptera; family Phyllostomidae; genus Carollia; species Carollia perspicillata. The sequence continues at coordinate 11,096 of PVKM010011591.1, forward strand.
TCTACAAGATTCTAGATGCCTCACAGGACTTCTGTAATCTCATGGTCTCCCTCAGACTGTAAACCTTGTTATAGGGGAATCTGACCAGCCATCTATAAATTCTAGAAATCAGTAATGAACAAACAAACTTAAACTTATATTAACTAGTTAATATCAATGTTTCTTGAGCAAATTATCTATGACTATCAGCTGGAATTCTGCAAGTAGAAAAACAAGTATGGCAGCCCAGAAGACTTTATGTAGAGAATTATCAAGTTGCAAAAGATAGAATTAGGAAGAACTGTATAGATAATCTGTAAATTCATTGATTTGCAGATGGTAACTGAGGCCACAGGAGAGTCTGATTTAGACATGACTAGATTTCTGGGTTATTTTATTTTGAGTGTACTATCCACCAAATCAAACTGTTTCTCACTTCTCAGAGGACTGTCCAGTTGACCCTTGAACCACATAGGTTTGAACTGTGTAGGACCACATAAATAAAGATTTGTTTCAATAAATAGTGTAAGTGTATTTTCTCTTCCTTATGATTTTCTTTATAACATTTTCTTTTTTCTAGCTTACTTTATTGTAAGAATATAGTAGATAATACATACAATATACAAAATATGTTAATCGATAGTTTATGTTATTGGTAAGGCTGTTAGTCAATAGTAGGCTAAGACACAAAGAAAGAACTGAGAACAAATCATTCATGCCTTGTAATCACCAATTTTTAACCTCAGCTTCCATTCCATGTCACTAGCCTCTTCCTCCCATTCTCTTCCCTGCCCACGCCCCCGCCTATTGCACCAGTGCTACGTCATCCCCCACAAACAGACATAAGCCTTGGTGTGAGTTTTAATTACTTTTTACCTCTCCTATGCCATGCCTTTACTTTCATTAATAGCTGCCTATCATTCTCAGTGAGCTTAAGAGAAACTTACATTCAATACATTGTAGTAAGAGCCTTCTATGACTTTGCATAGTTTATTTTTAGCCTGAAGGTAAAGGCTAATATGTCCTTGATGTCAAAACTATAGCTATAATCTTAGTTTCTTCTTGAGATTACCATCTACATGACATAAAATTACAAAATGTCAATTTAGCATCCAGTAAATCAACTTCTTTTGGTACCCTTATACTAAACAAAAACCTGTTAGAAACAATAGAATTGTTTCTATTCTATTATAATCTCCTGAAATACATATCATGTTTATTTGTATCTCTATTCAAAAATGTGATGGGAAATCTATATGTATTATTTGTTTTCTAATTTGCAAGTAGGCTAGATGGTACCATATGTAATTTATACCCTTACTTTTAATCTAATAAAAGCAACAGATCTATATCATAGTCACCAGTTGTTTCAAACTCTTAATTGAGTCTTTGTATAGTCTATAAGAAAAATATTCATCAAAATCATACTATGAGAAAATCTCAGTTTTCTGGAAGGCATTTAGTATGATGTCAGCCACTTGAACTGTAGTTCTTTTATTGGTTCATTACATTTTATTTTAAAGATTAACTGATTTTGCTCTCCAGTGAACCCATATTTCTGAACCTGAAGATTCCTTGAGATTAAGCAGACATCCAGTTCACTTCAGGTATGTGTGGTTTATCTCAACTGAGGAGATATTCAGAAATAACTCTACATAACGGACTTTTATGAACAAAGGCAACTTAAACTAAACACATACTATGTAAAGGTTTTTCATCTGTCAGCCTGTGGTTCCCTCAATGGAATGCAGAGATTTCTGTTATTTTTTAATGGAGATTTGAAGACTGAATAAATTGTACCATGTACCAAGTATGGTAATAATAATTTTAATATCATATATTAAAAATGCTATCTATTTTAAGGAGGATTTTTTCATCAGTATATAGAAATGTGTTATTGCTATAAAAACAAATCAAACTTCACTAAAATAGTGTCACTAACATTATAATAGAAAAAGTTCAAAAGTACTTTATTAAAATTTAAATTATGGAAACTAAATTCAAATTCCCTTAGAAAACATGGAAACAATTTTTCTTTCTTTCTAGTAACCAAATATGGTGTGATTTATTTCCTGTAATATTGTTATTTCACTGTTTTCAGTATCATGTTGTTTATGAAGTTCCTGCATTTATAATTTTTCTGAAAAGAATATAAAATAGATAAATATCTTACCGATGGTAAGAAAATTTTATCGGTGAAACATAGAACCAAAACTGAATAATGTGTGAACTGAATGTGAGGTAGACGTTTTGAGCCAAAAGTCCCTGGGAAGCGAATTTCCCAAACTAGAACAATGACTTATCCATATCAAGTACTAAATAATTTGATGTCACTGATAAAACTCTATAGGAGAAAAAAACCTGTATTACCCTTTCTGTGAATTAATTTTCACTGAAGACTGAGGAAGTTTCAAATTTTTAAGTTTTGCTAGTGTACATTAAACTAGAATGAAAATCCATGCAAATTTCTATGAGTTCTAAAAGTGTCAACTAAGCTTTTAAAATCTCTAACTGTAGGGATCACATCAAATGACCAACCTTGTCTGAAACAGTAATGGATGAAATCGCCAGTATTGTCTGCAAGAGTATGGAGAAATTATCAGAACCCAGCAGGCTTCCTTAAAACACATTATGCAAGTACTTCATTTTAATACTTAAAAACATATTCATACCTGTTACAACAAGAAAGTGGAGTTAGAAGGAAAATACAAATAACCCTTTAAACACATCTATTATTTTAAGCAAGATTGTATTTGAGTATCCGATTGAGGGCACTGAAATGTTGTTAACAGGAGGAGATCCAATTCAAAGCTTCTGTGAAAAGGGATGCAAGCCATTACTACTGAACACCTAGCTGCCTTGGCCTTCTGTCCACTGGTCAGCCCACTGAATGCAAGAGCTCATGATCATGACTGAAAATGTTAAGACTTTATTATTCGATAATAACACATTAATATTTATGTCAGTCTTCAGTGTTATAAATTTTAAGGACTTTGTATGACAATTTTTTTAAATACCCTCGCAAGGACACTGTCAACTACCAATGATGCTGCTATTATAACCCCTTTAGAAGAAGGGGAAATAATGTAGAATCTCAGCAAACCACAGCATAATAAATATGTTTGTGTAATTATGCTTATTATTATGCTTTATAATTCAAGCATAGTGTTCCAAATAATTCCTTATTCTTTAAACTCAATTCTAATAATTCTCAACATTTAAAACAAATATAATTTTTCTTGTATTTACTTCTATTTTTAATAATTTTTTCAATTATAGTTGACATACAATATTATATTAGTTCCAGATGTACATCATAGTGATTAGAAATTTATATAACTTATGAAGTGATCCCCAATAAATATGTATCCATTTCATATCATACATAGTTATTATAATTAATCTGTACTCATTTTATAGCATATATACTTACTACAGTATTATTGACTGTATCCCCTATGCCATACTTTACATGTCCATGAATGTTTTGTAACTACCAATTCCTACTTCTTAATCCCTTCCTCTTTTTCACCCATAATCAGAAGCCCTTTGATGATCTGACTACCATCAAAATATTCTCTGTATCTGTGAGCTTGTTTCTGTTCTCCTTGTTTATTTATTGTTTTTTTAGATTCTACATATAAGTGAAAACATCTAACATTCGTCTTTCTCTGTCTGACTTATTTCACTCAGCACAATACCCTCCAGGTCCATCCATGTTACTGCAGATGATAAGACTTCATTCTTTTTTATGGCTGAGTTATATTCCATTGTGTACAATGTGCACCATTTCTTCTTTATCCACTCATCTGTTGATAAACACTTAGGTGGCTTCCATACCTTGGCTATTGTAAATAATGCTACAGTGAATATGTAGGTGCCTATGTCTTTTAGGATTAGTGTTTGGGGTTTCTTCAGATAAATACCCAGAAGAAGAGTTGTTGGATTCTTCTTTGTCTGCTGCTATAGATGCTATAAACTTTGCATTAAAGTCTATTTTGTCTGGTATAAGTATTGCTACATAATTTTTTCTTCCATTTTCATGATTTATCTTTTTCTATCCCATTAGTTTCACTCTGTGTGCATCTTTCAATCTGAAGTGAGTCTTGAGTAGGGAGCACATGTAAGGGTCTTGTTTCTTTATCCACTCTATGTCTTTTGACTGGAGTATTTAATCCATTTTCATTTAAAGTAATTGTTGATATATATGGTGTTATTGTCATTTTATTTTTCATACTTTTGATTTTTCTTTAACTTTTTTAATTTATTGATTTTTAAAGCGAGAGGAAGGAAGACAGAAAGTGAAACATCTACTTGTTGTTCCATTTGTTTATGCATTCATTTGTTTCTTCTTGTATGCCCTGACTGGGGAAGTGAACCCACAACCTTGGTATATCAGGTTAATGCTTTAACCAACTGAGCTACCTGGACAGGGATGATTTTTCTTTCTTCTTCTTAAAAAAGTCCCTTTAACATTTCTTGTAATACTGGTTTGGTGCTGACGAACTGTAACATTTTTCCTCTGGGAAACTCTGTATCTGTTCCTAAATTCTAAATGATAGCTCTGCTGGGTAGAGTAGTCTTTGTAAATCCTTGCTTTTCGCCCCTTTAAATACTTCATGCCCATCCCTTCTAGCCTGCAAAGTTTCTGTTGAGAAATCAGCTGACATTCTTATGAGAAGGCCCTGTAGGGAACTGTCTTCCTCTTGCTGCTTTTAAGATTCTTTCATCTTTAACCTTTGGCATTTTAATCATGATGTGTCTTGCTGTGGGCCTCTTTGGGTTCATCTTATTTGGAACTCTCTATACTTCCTGAGCATTGAGTCTATTTTCTTTGTCAGGTTGGGGAAGTTTTATTTTTCATACTTTTGATTTTTCTTTACTTTTTTAAATTTATTGATTTTTAGAGAGAGAGGAAGGGAGACAGAAAGTGAAACGTCTGTTTGTTGTTCCATTTGTTTATGCATTCATTTTTTCTTCTTGTATGCCCAGACTGGGTCATGATTTCTTCAAATGGGTTTTTGATTCCTTGCTCTATCTCTTCTCCTTCTGGTACCCTCATGATGCAAGTGTTGGGACACCTGATGTTGCCCCAGAGACCCCTTAAATTATTTTAATTTCTTTGGCTTCTCTTTTTTTTTTTTTTTTTTTTGCTGTTCTGATTGGGCATTTCCTGCTTCCTTATCTTCCAAATCTCTAATTTGATCCTCTGCTTCACCTACTTCACTGTCGATTCCCTGTAATGTATTCTTCATTTCTGACTGGTTCTTTTTTTATGTTTTCCATCTCCATTTTTATGTCTCCTATCTCTTTACTGAGATCAGTGAGCATCTACCTTACCAGTGTCTTGAACTCTGCATCTGATAGATTACTTACCTCTATTCTGTTTAGTATCTTTTCTGGAATCTTGTTGTTATTTCACGTGGGATATGTTTCTTTGTCTCCTCATCTTGGCTGCCTCCCAGTGTTTGTTTCTACAACAGGTGGTTTCAATGTATTCAGTTGAGCTGCCATGTCTCCCAGTCTTGGTAGAGTGGCCTAATGTAGTAGGTGTCCTGTGGGGCCCAGTGGTTCATACTCCCTAGTCACCCAAGTTGTGTGTTTCAGATGTGTCCCTTGTATGGGTTGTAAATGACCTTCTGTTGTAGTTGAGCCTTGATTACTGTTGGCATGTTAAAGGGGCAAATTGACTCTCAGGCTGATTGTTTATGAAGACTGGCCATGTTTGGGTGGTGGTCTAGTGTGGTCTGCAGTTGGCCACCTACTATATTGGTTCTGTGACCTCTTGGGAGAGAGTGTGGTACAGATCAAGGTCCACCACGGCCTATTCCCTGCCCAGAACCACTTGGTATAAGCTACAAAGTGATCTGCAGATGGCTGCTACTTATGCTTGGCTTGGAGGTGACTGAAAGAGAGCAAGCTGCACACTGAGGCCAGCTATTGCTAGTGTTGGGGGTGGAGCTGTTTAGCAAGAGGTTCAGGGCATGCCAAGGTGAGGTGCTGATTGTCTGGGATGTGTGAACCTTTGAGAGATTTTAGAAAAGTCCACAGCCTAAGCCAAGACAGGTGGTTTGTATGAAAAAAAAAAAAAAAACACTGGATGTGTTTTGGGTGGGCCCACAAATTTGGTGGGGCAGGGTCTCAGGCAATCACTAGGGCAGGGTGAGTAGTATTAGCCAGGTTCAGGGAGATTCGGATAAGGCATTCATCTATGCCTGCATCAGGGGGCTCAGCAAAAGAAAAATGACTTCTGCCAGCACTTTGGCCTAGAAGAAAGCTACCTCTCCAGGCCTCACCTTTAAGCCACACAATTCAGGTCCTCTCCATATGTCCCTGGTGCCTTTCAATCTGCTACCCCAGCACTGGAGCTCAGAGCAGAGTGAGTCCATCTGTGAGGAAGTCTGTGTGCAGGACTCCAGAAGCTCCCCAGCTCACTCATCTACAATCTCCACTGGTTTTCACAGCCAGAAGTTATGTGGACTTCTCTTCCCAGCACTGGCACACTGGGCTTGGAAGCCCAGTGTGATTTCCTCAAGGGGGCCCCCCACAGCCAAGATATCCCACCCAATTTTTAACTGCCACACTTGGGTGTGGATCCAGAAGATCCCTCCACCCCTCCTACCAGCCTCCACATGGCTTATTCGGTATATTCTTTTTATAGAACTTCTGTTCAGCAAGACTTCAAGTGGTTCTGAATGATGGCTGTTTGGCAGTTGAGTCATAATTTTGATGTGGTTGAGGAAGAAGGCGAGCACAGCATTTACCTACTTTGCCATCTTGACCCAACAATTGTAGTTTTTAAACTCTGGTTTCCAGAGAAACTTTATAAACTAAAAATTCATCTTTATAAGCTCTATCCTCTACTAAGTATTTAAAAGAATTCATGTTCTCAATAATTAATATTAAGCTATTTAATAATTAGTTACTACAGAACTATTTTAATGTTAACTTGTAAATTCAATTTCTCTTTACATTAATATTAAATACTGAACTTTGAATCCTTACTTCATACGTCTAGTCAGCTATTTCCTCAGTGACCCCAGAAAGTTTTAAAAGGTCATTTTGTCTTTGCAGCTATAAACCAGACACATTCCCAAGGAGGCTGTCAGTCCTGGGCTCAAGATAAAGTAAACCTATATTGCTGAATTGAAAAACTGCATTGTTGGTTTTGGTTTTGGTTTTGTATTGTTTTAAATAGCTCCTTGTTTAAACAGATTATCTATAAACCTACTTGTATACATTTGGAAAGATATGTGATTAATTTCATTAATAAAAATCATTAATTAATAAAAATGATTAGAACTAATAAATTTTAAAATAAGTGCTGGGAGTATATGTGTAGTATATTTGGAGAGCTAAGCAGGACCACAGAAGTTGATCCTCATGCCTTCAGTTGATGTTATACACAAACCCATTCAAATAGACCAAGAATTAATTCTTGAGGAGTGATAATTGACTATCCTTTCTTAAGATGCTTTAAGTTCAGACACTACCAGGAAATGATTCTTTATTCCAAGTAATTTGCTCATGCTGTAATTTTTAACTTTCTGTCAACTATAGAAATAAAATTTAAATATTACTTTGTTGTAGCTATTTGCATCTTTCCAATCCATATCAGCCTATTAACCAGGCCACCATTGTGAACCTTAACAAAAAATAAATATCACTATTCTAATATATCAATTGTAACCATGTAAGCCTCAATCTTACTCTTATATTTTCCCTTAGAAATTTGGGGTGCATTTTTACATGAGAATATTAGACATTATCAATATATTCCAAGTTCACTAAGAAAACTACAAAAATGATGATTCTGTGTTCCAAATACTGACTTTAGAGCCCTAAATCCCAAAAGTTTAGGAGTGTCGAGAATTGGTTGGTGTGAATTTGTAGCAGCTGGTGGCACCTAAAACCAAGTTGGAGAAGAGGTCTGAGAAAAGGGAATGGGACACATCTCTCCCACCCCCACCTTGATCTTCTTTTTTTTAAGATTCCATTCATTTATTTTTAAAGAGAGAGGAAGGGAGGGAGAAAGAGAGGGAGAAAAACATCAATAGGAGAGGGAAACATCAGTCAGTTGCCTGTTGCACATACCCCAACTGGGACCAAACCCACAGCCCAGACACGTGCCCCAATCAGGAATCAAACCAGGAACGTCTTTCGTTTTGTGAGACAATGCCCAACCAACTTAGCCATACCGCTTACAGCAACCTCCACCTTGATCTTAATAGGAAAATTAAACCGTATCTCTATCAGGGTAAAGATGTTGATTCCCTTCACATAACACTATAAGCTCCTAAGTAAACTCAAAACTCAGTAGAACACAGAAAACTGTGTCATAGCTACTGTACTTACTTGTTAAAACATTAACCAGTCTACTGTTTAACAAATTGTCTTATATCTCACATCAGTAAAGGCACCAATAAGAAACCATTCCATGTTTATTACTAAATGTCTTTTATAGCCAGGCACAGCATACAAACTAGTATGTGACTAGTGCTGATTTTAAAATGTTGATATAATAAAGATACATGAAGTGTGGATCTAGTATCTAAGAAGTACACCTGTATCTACTGATTTTGAAATATACATCTCAGAATTTATGTCGCCCTCCGAGTAAACACCTTCAAGTGCTATATTGGTATTTATTTAATTGTTCTAAACATATTCTGAACTCCCATTTTGGAACTTTAAATATTTTTAATATCCTCAGTGTTCTTTTATTGTTTAAGAGTGCGTATGACTTTTAGAAATAGTCACAATGATTCTGAGCCAGGGCTTGTGATAACAGTGATGAACCTGAAAGATAATATCATTTATGTTTAAAAACAAAGAAGAGAAAGGAAGAGCAGGAAAAAAGTAATCAGAATCATTTGAGGGTGCTATCAATCAGGTCCTGAAAAAGTCTGAAAGGATATCAAAGGAAGTAATTGGAATTATCCACTCAAATATATGTGGAACCTCTTACGGACATATGGTAAAACCACACATAAAGGTCCCTTGAGTGATTGCACTAGGAGATACAAGACTATATCTCTAAGTTTGGTATATATGTTTAAATGTCAGTAACCTTATTTTAAAATCCCACTTTTTGTGAGGATACAATGGAATATTACTCAGCCATAAAAAGAAGGAAATCTTATCATTTGTGAAAACATGGATGAATCTAGAAGGTATTATGCTCAGTGAAATAAGTCAGATAGAAGGACAAATAACATATGATTTTATTTATATGTGGAATCTAAAAACAAATAAATGAACAAGGAAAACAGAAACAACTCATAAATACAGAGAACAAACCAATGGCTGCCAGATGAGAGGGGTATTGGGTGGCTGGGTGAAAAAGGTGAAGGGATTAAAAAGTACAAACTAACAATTACAAAATGGTCACAGGGACATCAATGACAGCATAGGGGTACTGTCAGTAAGATTGTGATAACTAGGTATGGTGCCAGGTGGGTACTAGACTTATCGGGGTGATCACTTCACAAGTCATACAAATGTCTATTCGCTATACTATATATCTGAAATGAATATAATATTAAATATCAAGTGTAGTTGAAATTCTTTTAAATTTTAAATAAATAGGATAAATAAAAATATCCCACCCTAAGGTTGATTTGTATTTTCACATTAGATTTACTTATTTTGAGATGGATACACACACACCTATATCTAGACACAGAGAGAGAGTGTGTGTGTGTGTATTTATCTACATATATATATATATTCCATATATATACATTCCTTAGACATTAAAAACTTATTTGAGCTAAAGAATACTTGACTAAGTTATGATAGAAATTATGGTTCCCACCAACTTAGAGGAAAAGAATGATTCCCTCAAACTGTAGTGTACCTGTGTCTTTCTTTAAAAAAATACAGCCTCCTGGGTCATGCTCCCAGAAACTGACTTAAACAGTCTGAAGTGAGTCATTAGGGAATCTGCAAACTTCATAATCCTCTAGTTTCAAATGCAGGTGCCTTTGAAACCCCACATTGAAGAACACAGCAATCAGCTCTTATGAAGGTGAGACTCCAATTTTATGACCATGTACACAGGTGTCTGACAATAGCCTCTAAAAATAACCCACAAAAATGGTTAAAAGATAAACTGAGGCATATTAAAAATTTAAGACTTTATTTGAGCAAAAATCTATTCTAATCAAGCCAAACTGGAAGTGGTTAGCAGTGTTCCACCAACAGGAGCTCAGGGAGAGACTTTTCTAGAGAAGAGGCAGAAGCAAAGCAAGGAAATTATTGGCTGGCTGTAGCTTAAAGCCTACTTGGCTGTTTGTGATTGGTTGACCTTAGGTTTTAATTTCATAACTTTGAGGAATTTACAGGCTTAGATTAGGGTTTGCTTACATAGGCTGCCACAGCATAAGAAATACCTTGTTTAATGAATTTAACAGAACTGTCTTCAGTAAAATAAATATTTAATATTAACTTGCCAATAAAAGTACTATGAAAAGCACCATTCAATCTCTACATATTAAGCTAATATGCTCCATATTAATCAAGCCTTATCTTCTATCAATCCCAAGCAAAAATCTTTCTTAGACCATTAGGCATGCAAAAGTGAATTCTACCAGAGCTTTTAGTGTAACGTAAAAACTTGCTATCATGCCAAAGCTCCATTTCTTAACCAGAGACTCAGTATGGTAGGACCATCCCCCCTCTATGTAGAGATTCCACTGAAGGTTTTGGCATTGGTATTCCTGATAGTTCAGTGGCTCAGGTGTAGAAAAGATATTTTTGTCTCTTTGTTTATGAATAGTCTATTTTAGGTTACTTGCATCATTCTTTAAACAAAATCTTTTTTAATGGCCCAATTGCATAACTAGCTCAAATATTACTTTTATAAAAATTAGATAAATGAGTAGTAAAATTTGAAAGTGAGAATGAATAAAATTGCACAAGAGTAATAGTAATATCTTAAGGGAAATCCTAGGAGAGGCATGTAGCAAAAATAAATAAAATAGCTTTAAGTAGTAGGGTTGCCCCCTTTCCCTAAGAAAAATTGATTATAGCTATCTTTGAAGTCTTTGTAATTATTTTGGAGGTGTTTTGTTGTGACTCTAACTATGGTATATTCTTTTTATTTTGCAGTACTTAAGTTCTATAAAGTCACCACAAACACTAAATCAGTGAGTATTGAACCATTACTCTTAAGGGAAATGTAAGGTTAGATTCCTGTGAGCCTCTAATCACATCACTTTCATCAACTATTCAATACATAACCTTGTTTTATGTGTTTCTGTTTAAAGATATCTCATTTAATAGATACTCTGATTCATTAACACTAAACACATGGGCAACAGCACCATTATTATTCATAACTGAAAAAAAGCTTGTCTAACACATAGGTTCTCCATAACACACATCATATAGCCTTGGGAACACTGGAGAGCCCTTCAACACCATTTAAGGACTGTATTGGTGGGGGCGGGGAGAAAAAAAAAGGACTGTATTAAATAGTGAAATGACCAACAAAAAATATAGAAATACATAAAACTATAAACCAAGAAAGCTGAACATTGTTTTGTTGGACCTTTGTTGAAAATGTGAGCATTGTGCAACTCAAATTTTTCATCATTCTGTGCACATCCACAAATAACTGAAAGTGCCACAGGTATTAAGTTGGGGATTACAAATACAATTTTTGCAAGTAGGTGAATTGCAAACATGGAATCTATGAATAAGGATGTACTACACTTTCATTGTCAAGGTAAAAGTCCTTATCTTAGGTTTGATATCCACACAGCAGCATTTTCTAAGGTCTCTTTTCAATGATATAACACTGCAATGAAATGTATTGTTGTACCATAAACAGTGTTACTTTAACATTTTTAGTAATTTATCTTTCCTGCCTTAGGACTATCAATAGCTGCTGCATTGCATTAAAAATGTCTAATGTGGTCTAATGACATGTGTGTTTTAACACCCTAAGTGTGTAAGTGTCCAGAGTATACTCCGAAATTTACCAGTGATATGTTAATAGCCACACACAGGTGGCCTAAATTGTCAAAAGGGGGAGCTTCTTTGCCAATGTCAATATGCAATGTCTACTTCAAAGTCATTTAATCAATAAAACCTAAAAGATAAAAACCAGACTACTTAAATTAGTGGCACAGAGAAGAAATGGAGGATAGAGAAAATTGAAATATATTTCTTTTACCAAAAATACTGATTGAAACTCAAAAATGCTGATTGAAAATTAAAAGTTGTTAATTCAGCAAACCAAAATGTTCCCTCAGCATAGTATAGGTGTTATGTTTTTTGTTGATAATGGACCGTATTCATCTTCTATTAATGTTTGGAAAATAAACCTGGAGTCTTAAGAAAGTCAGAAATTAAAAGTTAATGAGTGAAATATTTATGGCCATGAGAGTTTTCAACATACTATTATTACATACTGATTACATTTCCATATTCAAAAACCACTGAATACTCATAGTCAAGTCTCATATTATGTGAAAAACTAATCTATACACCTTGGAATTTTACAGTTTAGAATTTCCAAGATTTAGCTATTATTTAGTTCAACTTCCTCTTTTTACATATGAAATGTTAGTAATGACCAGGTCAGCTTAAGTCAATTTCAAGCTGTACCACATTCTCATTTGCGGTATATGATATTATATATCAAAGAGGGCAAAAATTCACAGAGAAATCCAGGAAAGACAACTGCAGGGAGACGGCGGCTCTTTTCACATGACATGAGGTGTGTGGTCAGAGATGCAATAAAAGAAGTCTATTTGGGTGTAGCTCTGCCTACTTTATTTTTTTTAACCTACTTACATATATCCTGACCACCAAATTAAAGGGGATTTTTCTAAAAAAGTTTATTAGTATTTAGTGAGAGAGATGTTTCTTCATTGCTGAGAGCAACAAAACAGAATGGAAAAGCATGGCTTGCAATTCAGACAGACCTGGTTTAAACCTCAGCTCTCCCACTAAATCTGCAACCTTAGCAAGTTAGAAACCTGCTAAGCTTTTTTCCTCCCATGCAAAATCAGGAAATTAAATCTTTACACCAAAAGGTTGAATTTGGAAAACTAAGGTTAAAGTATAAACAGCATCTAACATAGAATTTAGTTATATATAACTGTTTTAGCACAAGATAATGTCAAATAATTCTGAAGGTATCACCTCAACTTCTTAGGTTAATTCAGATATTACTAAAATTCCAAACGTGATTGTTGTTGATCTCAGTAGTCCCTCATTCTATATACAATTAACTTGTAGAATAAATGGATAAAAAGAGAAAAATGTACCTTCAACGCATAACTGCAAACATCAATACTTTGTCAATAAACCACGCCAGGAGCAAGAGAACATATAATTCACGCTGACAATTTTCCCTCTGGGCCTTCAGTACATATACTCAGAAATCATCATGTCAATTGATTTTTCTCACATGACACACAGAAAAAGAAGTGAACTAGTTAAGTACTACTGTTTCAGTCAATAAAAATTACATGTTGAATTCAGATATTGAATCAAAAGTATAAATGCTAAGTAACAGTCCTATAATTTTGGCAGAAATTTTGATTCACTTTTTGAACATACAGAGTCAATAAAATTTTGTCTTCAACAGAAAGACTTTCAGACTGAATTACCCTAATAGTTGCCATCATTTCAATGTACTTGTATTAACTGTCAAGAAAAACATCAAGTCCCTAAGCCCATAATAATTCCCTAATGTAAAAGACTGCATTCTCCTTTACCACAAAAAGTCCATTCAATTGTTCTGCAGTTACATTTATAGAATCTTTCTCTGAGAGATATTCATAGGTAACCTCTGTGACAAATCACGTAATTTGGTCTAGACCAAGGAACAATACACTATAAATCAGTGTCTCATTTTGCTATAATTGCCTCCTTAAAATAACTGCAGCGGATCAATGTCTCAGATTCTGTTTTATTATACACGCATTCTTAAAAGCATCAATGACAAAATGCGAACTGACTAAGGCAGAAGAGCAGCTGGTTCCAAGGCTCCATGAAAAGAATGCTCTGAAAACAGTTCAAGAATGTTTGATGCATTTCACAAGGATTCTGTTCTAAAATTTCAAAGCCACATTAAAAAGTGATAATTGCTATCTGCAGTGGAAAAGAGGAAGTCCAAAATGGTTGGAATTGAATCAAATGTTAGCAACAACTATCTTTTTGTGTACATAGCGAATTTTTCCTTCTTTCTTCCTACCGTATATGGCTTTACCCTACATATTATAAATTGAAGGACCTGGGGTTGTTTTTTATTTCTTTAAAAGAAATACAACTTTTTAAAACTAACCCACTATCTAGCATTCCACTTCACTTAGCAAGATGCTGTCTTGCTAAATGTGCTGCCTAAGGAAAATGCAATCACTCTCATAACTAAATACTTAATAAACGTATTACTTATAATTTTATTTTTAAAAGATTTTATTTATTTATATTTAGAGGGGAGGGAAGGAGAGAGGGAGAGAAATATCAATGTGTGGTTGCCTCTCGTGTGTCCCCCGCTGGGAACTGGCCTGCAACTCAGGCATGTGCCCTAACGGGGAATCAAACTGCGATCGTTTGGCTCAAATGCCCGCGCTCAATCCACTGAGCTACACCAGCCAGGGCTCTATAATTTTATTTTGAGACTGCTAAATCCATGTTGTATTGCTCTTGTTCTTTCTCTACCCTACATGTTAATTATAGTTGGGCTTCTTTCTATAGAACCCTGACTTCCATATTCATTTTGGTTCCACTAGTCCAAGACTATCTCACCTATAAACATAAGGAAACAGAATATTAAAAGACAGCATTGGGATTTTTCTATTTTCCTTACTGGTGCTGGAAATCATATGTAAGTCCATTTGCTAAAAGAAGCTCATTGTATGGGCCTTGAACAAACAGTGGAAGAACTGATTCAAAACTTACTAATATAAGTTATGCGTCTCATCTTTTGTAATGTGATTCATGTTTTTGAGCTTTACGTTATTCATCATGTAGGAGACAGGTAATAAACAGGTATAAAAACAGTGATCCACTTCACAAAGATATTGTTAAGAATGACTAAGAAATGAGACATCTGACAATACTATACAGACCAAGAAGCTCCATTACTGCAATGTTCTGCAGTAGGTAATTACAAGCTTCTAGGAGCCAAAGAACATAATGTACCATGCTTAATACCACTGATAGTTACAACTCTGTTACCCTTTGGCAGCTACTGAATAATTGCATACTCTGCAGATCATGCTACTGCTTCCCAACATAACCAGCACCCTTAATAGGTCTCCAACTTGAGTAACAGCAATGCAGTAAAACACTTCTTAGCTTCCAATATATTCTGACCTCCTACCTACTTACTCCCTACAACCTTTTCCCCAATGGTCCATCCATTGTTCCACACATAAAAGTCTTACTGTATAACAAAAAGAAAAAGTGGATAGAAGCCTATATAGACAAATTTATTAATTATCCCATGGTATGATCAAAGTAAATATTCTTCCCATATCAAAATGTATCTTTACATAAACAAAGATGAAGGTAAGAAACAAAGAGAAGGCTTGGGCAAGAACTCCAGTCTTCCCTCTCTAAGATGTTTTTCTCCTTCAACACTGTGCCTTCCATTTATTTAAAATTACTCTCCAGAAGTAACCCTACTGGCCGTGTAGTTGACTCTCCAACACCATTCCACATCCAAATGTTTAAATCAAGCCAGCTATGATCAATTCCTCCCCCTTGCCAGCAACTAGCATTAGTTTCAGGGAAAAGTTGGTCTGGGTCAGTTTGACTTGCTCAGAGAAACTAGTGCTTCTCCCTCCTCCTCCCTCTCTCCTTCTACCCTAAATGTTCCTTAACAAAACTGTGGAAATATGTTGCCCTAGCTGCTGGACAACATATTAGATAACAAGAGAAGCTTGTCTCAAAATAAAGGAAGACTTATTGGTTCAGGTCTTTTAAGGAGACCTCTGCCCAATCATTAAGTGACCACTCACTTGAACAGAGACTTTGGCAATAATATATGACAAGAGTACAGACCTTACAGAATTCATTCAGTAAGATCATGAAACAAACAATAAGGTACAGATAAGCCCTGGCTGGTGTGACTCAGTTAGCTGGCACAATATCCTGTAAACCAAAAGGTCATGGGTTCAATTCCCCGTCAGGGTACATGCCTGGGTTGCAAGTTTAGTCCTCAGTTGGGGCCTGTACAAGAGAAAATCAATCAATGTTTCTCTCTCAAATAGATGCTTCTCTTCCTTTCTCTCTTCCTCCCTTCTTCTCTGCACAGAATTCACAAGTATGTCCTCTGATGAGGATTAAAAATAAAAATAAAAAGCAAGGTATGGGTGGAACTCAATTGGTAGCACAGATTATGCAAGTAGGTCTCAGTGTGACTTCTGTGTAGCAGAGAGTTTGCACTTGGATTCAGGTGGGTGTAATCCTCTGTGGAGAAGTTATTAATTATTTATTTATGGCAAAGTTATTTCTAAGTATAACCTCCTACTTGGCACAGATTGGGCACTTTAGCTCTAGGTATAACCTCTGTGACATAACCTGCACACCCTACAGTGATTGGTACAGAACTGAACACATTGGTTTTGCTTATAATGAAACACTGATTTCTTATATATTGCTTATGTATATTTGTTGTTATTACATTTGTATTCTTCATAAAATTGCTTGAAGATTAAAAAAGTTATATCCTATTGTAAACTAATAACTGCTCAAAAAAATCACCAAAGTACAAAATAGGGATTTATATATTTATATAACTTTGGATAAATTATTCATTTTGTCAAAGATTTCTTCACTTTTGTGATATTGCTTAAATTAGAAGTTCCAATATGTATTTAAAATATCTAATTTATAAAATATTATACAAAATATTTCAAGAGTCTTTTGAATAAAGCATGATATATTTAATAAGAAACTAAGACGGATTTTCTCTAAATTTTGATAGGAGCTATTTTGAATCTTCTGGGTTCTCAGGCATCAGAAGCAATAGAACCTGGCAAAGAATATTATTCCTGAATTGGATGAAACCCAAAGCCATTCCCCAAACACCTGTAACTTCTCCAGTTCATTCTTAAAAGCTCTCATAAAACGTGTGGGTACAACCATAAATGGCCACTTGCCCCACTCAATATTTCAGGAAATGAATAAATCATGTTCAGTCTACAAGCCTGACACAAAATATAGTTTATTACTAACTAGTGTTTATATTGAAAAAGCTACCCTAATCCAAAAAAAGGCATTTTAACTCTGATTCTCCTCCAAATAACTAATTTCTAGAAATGCCTTGTTATTTATTATCCCACAATACTTTAAAATAAGCTTATTATTTTTTTTGCAGCCAGCTATTAAGAAGCAGCATGCACCCAGAGTACCAAGTGAGGTAGAGCTTCTACTATATTAAAGAAAACAGGCTTGGACGATTCATATGCTCAAACCAACACAAAGAAATACCGTAGACAGAATATAAAAATAGATCAATATAATTCTAAAGCTTGTAGATTTTCTTTATTATATCTGGCTTTACTGCTCCAGGTCACAATGTTGACCTGGGCTGCTATGCACCTATGCACCTATGCACCTATGAGCCCAGCTACCAACCACAGAGAGCTTTGAATCTCCTACCAGGTGGCCCTGGAACCAGCTCTAGGCAGCAGATGACTTCACTGGAATCCCCTACACCTACACTGGAATCCCTCCCAAGAGGCCCAATACCTGATGGCCAGCCTCAGACCACAACAGAGTACCCCCTGGTTAGCTCCATAAATGGCACCCCCAAATGGTGTTCTGGATGACATAGAGCCCAACCAGTGCAAATCCCGTGGAGTTAGCACCCCCTATGGTTATGGCCAGTCCTCACAGCAGTCAGTCTGAGGGTCAATCCCACCCACTGATGAGTAAACAGTAATTAAGGCTTAGCTACAGCAGGAAGGCGGGCACATACATTCCACACAAGGGACACTCCTAGAGCACCCAGCCCTAAGAAACTATGCTCCTGGGCCCCACAGAACTCTTATTACAAGCTACCTTGCCAAGACTGGGAAGCATAGCAGATCTACCTAACAAATAAAAACAATAAAAGAGAAGAAGCCAAAACAAGTAGACAAAGAAATATGTCACAAATGAAAGAACAGAATAAAACTCAAAAAAAAAGAGAACTAAACAAAGTGAAGGCAAGCATTCTACCAGATACAGAATTTGAAACACTGGTTGTAAGAATGTTCAACAAACAGAAGAACAGATCAACCCTGAGAACTTCAACGAAGAGCATATGGAGCAGAGGATTGAATTAGTAGTTTGAAGGACATGGTAGCAGAAAATATCCAATCAGAGCAGAAAAACAAATCAAAGGAACAAAACAGTTTAAGGGACCTCTAGGATAACATCAAGCATACCAACATTCACATCATAAGGCTTCCAGAAGAAAAAGAGAGACAGCATGGAATTGAAAACCTATTTAATAAAACAATGACTGAAAAGTTCCCTAACCAAGCAAATGAAATAGATACAAACATCTTAGACACAAAGACAGTCCCAAACAAGATGAATGCAAAGAGACCCACAGAGACAATTCATAATTAAAATGCCAAAGGTTAAGGGCAAAGAGAGAATCTTAAAAGCTCCAAGAAAAAAGTAGTTAACTATAAGAAAATTCCAATAAGACTATCAGCTGATTTCTCAACAGAAACTTTGCAAGCCAGAGGCATTATCACAAAATATTCAAGGTGATGAAAAGCAATGACCTACAACCAAGATGATGCTATCAAGCTACACTATCATTTAAAATCAAAGGAGAGATAATAAACTTCCAATATGAGAAAAAGCTAAAGAACTCATCACCACCAAATCAGTATTATAAGAAATGTTAAAGAGATCTGGGGGTTTTTAATTTTATTTTTATTGAATTTATTGGGGTCACATTGGTTAATTAAATTAACATAAATATGAATGATAAAATGGCAATAACTACATACCTATCAATAATCACTTTAAATGTAAATGAGTTAAATGCCCCCAACAAAACACATAGGGTGGCTGAATAGATAAGAAAACAACACCCACATATATGCTGTCTATAAGAGACCCATCTCAAAACAAAACACACACAGACTAAAAGTAAAGAGATAGAAAGAGGTATTTTATGTAAATGGACATGACAAAAAAAATCTGTTGTAGCAATACTTATATCAGACAAAATAGACTTTAAAACAAAGACTATAACAAGAGACACAGAAGGATACTATATAATGATAAAGTGATCATTTATGTATCCCACATAGAAGCATCTAAGCTCATATTGCAACTATTAATGGATATGAAGGGAGAGACTGATAGTAATACAGTAATGGTTGGGGACGTCAGCACCCCATTACATCAATAAATAAAACACGCAGACAGAAAATCAACAAGAAAACAGTGGCTCTACATGATAAAGCAAACTGGGTGAATTTAATTGATATTTTTAGAGCATTTCACTTCAAACCAGCAGAATATACGTTCTTTTCAAGCACACATGGAACATTTTCTGGGATGGACCACATGTTAGGTCACAAAACAAGTCCCAAAAATTTAACACAATTGAAATCATATGAGGCATCTTCTCTAACAATATGGTATGAAATCAGAAATCAACTACAAGAAGAAAACTGAAAAATACACAAACTTATGAAGGAGAAATAATATGCTACTAACAACAAATGGGTAAACAGCAAGATCAAGGGGAAAAATCAAAAGATTCTTTGAGAAAAATGAAAATAAAATAGGCCTACATCAAGAACAAAAAAAATACCATAGACACAATCTAATTTTTCCCCTAAAAAAAAACTAGAAAAGAACAGCAAACAAAATCCAAAGTAAGTAGAAGAAAGGAAACAAAAATTAGAGCAGAAATTAATGAAATAGAGTATAACAAAATAAAAATAAAATCAATAAAACCAAGAGCCGCTTCTTTGAAAAGATGAAAAAGATACATAAACCTTTAATCAGACTCATCAAGTAAAAAAAAAAGGAGAGGATCCATTTAAAGAAAATTAGAAATAAAAGAGGAGATATCACAACTGACACCAAAAAAATACAAAAAATATATAATAAAATACTACAAAGAAATATATGCCAACAAATTAGACAATCTAAAATAAATAGAAATGCCTTGAAATATACAAACTTCCAGAATACATCAAAAGAAACAAAAAATCTGAACAGACCAAAATCTACTAACAAAATCAAAGCAGTAATCAAAAAACTCCCAACAAGTCAAAACTCTGGACCAGACAGCTTCACAGTTCAATTTTACCAAATATTTAAAGAATTAACACCTATTCTTCTCAAACTATTCCAAAAATTCAAGAGAAGGGAAGACTCCCAAGCTCATTTTACAAGGCAAGCATTACCCTGATTCCAAAATGAAAAAAGATACCCCAAGAAGAGAAAATTATAGGCCAATATCCCTAATGAACATAGATGCTAAAATCATCAACCAAATATTAGCAAACCAAATTAAGCAATACATTAAAAAGATCATACACCATGATGAAGTGGGATTTATTACTGGGATGCAAGGTTGGCACAATATCTGCAAATCAATTAACATGATACACCACATAAAAAATGAAGGATAAAAATCATGCAATCATATCGATAAATGCAGAAAATGCATTTGACAAAATCCAGCAATCATTTGTGGTAAAATTCTCTGCAAAGTGGGAAGGGGGAACATACCTCAACATAACAAAGGTCAAAATGACAAACACACGATAGTATCATACTTTATGAAAAGCTAAAAGTATTTTCCTTAAGATCAAGAACAAGACAAAGATGCCCATTTTCATCATTTCTATTCAATGTAGTATTGGAAGTCTTAGATACAGCAATCAGACAAGAAAAATAATAAAGTGAAGAGAAGTAAAAGTATCATTAATAGCTGATGATATGATACCGTATATAAAGAACCCTAAAGATTCAAAAATATATGTGCTAGAACTGATAAATGAATCCAGGAAAGCAACAGGATACAAAACTAATGTTTGGAAATTGGCTGCATTTTTATACATCAATAATAAACTATCTGAAATAGAATTAAGAAGACAAGCACATTTACAATTGCATCAACAAAATACCTAAGAATAAATTTAACCAAGGTGGTAAAGAACCTATATTCTGAAAATTTTAGGACAATAAGGAAAGAAATTGAAGAAGATGCAAATAAATAGAAGCATATATCATGTTCATGGATAGGAAAAATTAACCTCATTAAAATTTCTATACTACCAAAAGCAATCTACAGGTTCAATGCAATCTCTATCAAAATACCAATGGCATTTTTCACAGAATAAAATCAAAAAATTCTAAAATTTATAGAGAACCACAAATGACCACCAATTGTCAAAGCAATCTTGAGAAAGACAAAGTTGAATGTATTATGCTACCTAACAAAAAAAAAAAACAAAAAACACAACTATATACTATAAGGCTACAGTAATCAAAATGGCATGGTACTGACATAAAAAAAGATATATAGATCAATGAAATAGGGCCCAGAAATAAACCCATGCCCATAGAGTCGATTAATCTATGACATAGGAAGTAAGAATATACAATGGGGTAAAAACAATCTATTCAATAAGTGGTATTGGAAAAACTGGACACACATGTGCAAAAAAATAAAATAAAACTAGACCACCTTCTTATACCACACACAAGAATAAACTCAAAATGGAATAAAGACTTCAAACCATAAAATTCCTAGAATAAAATATAAGCTGTAAGCTTTCAGACATTGCTCTTAGTAATATTTTTTTTCTAACGTAACTCCTCAAGCAAGGGAAACAAAAGAAAAAGTAAACCAATGGAAGTACATCAAAATAAAAAGTTTTTGCACAACAAAGGTAACCATTAACAACAACAACAACAA
>PVKM010011592.1:0-32965 GCA_004027735.1 Carollia perspicillata
AGAATCAAAACGGCAACCTTTCACCTTGCAGAATGACACTTAAGCAACTGAAACATACTGGTTGGGACAAAATTTCTATTAGTATCTCTAGACTTGTGCCTTTGTATGATCTTCAGGAAAGATTCTCAGGTGTGGAATTTTCACACCACATAGGAATTTTAATATAGATAGATAATGCCAAACTGCCCTCTGGAAATATCACATCAATTAATTCTACTGTAAGTGTATAAAAGTGTATCTCTTCCCACTCCTGTCAACATATTCACCCTTTTTCTTTGAATTCACTAAAGAATCAACAAGTATTAGCTGGGTCCTCCTGAACACCCAGTCACCTCTGTGAACATGAGGAGAAGTTAAAGACAGCTCAATATCAACATAACAGTGTTGGATGCTGCTCCACACAAATAGCTCTGGGTCATTATCAATGTATTGCCCACATTTTCAAGAGTCCCTTCATAGCACAAGGACAAATTTGCATCCTGTTGAGGAGAAATTGAAGTAAAAGACGATAGATTATGTACAAATTGTTAACTTTCTTACTGTTATTCTTCATCTTCATCTTGATTCCCACATCAATTCTAGTAGCTAGTGGCCCTGCTTTGTCTTTTGCCCTGCAGATATCATAAGAATCCCAACATTAGCAAACCATTCCTCCAAAGCAACGACTGCACCTTGTTTTATTAGCCTTCCCAGATCTTCTTCAGAAACCCAGACACAACATATGAGCCATAGTAACTCCTACCTGATGACTGGTGTCCCAGCTTCATCAAACTACCTGCTGCCAATCTCATTGTCACACCCTGCCATCTATACCTGAACCCATGACTTTGAAGCTTTATCTGTCTGTACAGCTGTATGTTGCCTGCTGTAAAGCCATTCTCTCTGCCCATCTTACAGATTGCCTGCCTACCCATCTGGAGCCCATCCATGCCCTTCTGCTAGTTCTACCACAGAGCACCTGCCCACCTTGTGTGGATTTTATCTACTTTGTGCCTAATTATGGCTGGTTTGTCCCACTCTGTTAGAGACAGGTAAAAATGACTTAAAGTGTCATTTCAAAACCACGTGATAAATTGTATTTTATGGGCCTTCAGTTTAGTGTAATAATTGGAGAGTCCAACCTATGGCAGAGTCAAACATCTGGAACAGCATCAAGTAAAGAATGAACAGGTGGTGTGAAATCTTACCCCAAACCCAGAGGCATCTGAAAATATAAACCTGAATTTATCCTCTGCTACTGTTCCCCAGATCCGTGAGTTGGGCTAGAGTGGAACATCATCATCAGCTGAACTAATTATAGCAGCATTTTTCAGTGAAATGCCTGATTGATGAATTACACTGGGGACATGTGGCTTGATGCAAATTCTCATGTGGGCTATATAAGTTGAATAAATACAGAATGGAGAGCACGTGCACTCTGTGTTGAGGGGTCCTCACCTGTCTCAAACACATGTCTTATGAGTAAGCATATGTCCTAGGCAGTGAAATAGTGTGGAAGTTACACTAATATGTTGTGAGATCTCTCTCTACTCCCATCTCACTCTTTGTCTTTTCTTTCTTTTTTTATAATAGCCATCTTAATAGGTGTGATGATATCTCATTGTGGTTTTTATTTGTATAACCCTAATGATTTGTAATGTCAACCTTTCATGTGCTTAGTTAACATTTTGTGTATCTTTAGATAAATATCTATTGATGTTCACTGCCAATTTTTTTTTGAATTGGGTTGTTCGTTTTTGTTGTTGTTTTTGAATTGTAGGAATTCTTTATATCTTCTGGTAATCGATCTCATCAAATACATAATTTGAAAGTATTTTTGCTTGTTCTGTGGGTGATCTTTTCACTCTTTTAATAATGTTTTTAGATGCACAAAATATTTCTAATTTAGACAAGTGCCAATTTTTGAATTGTTATTGTTGTTTCTGTCTTTTGTATCATATCCATGGAATCATTTCCAAATCCAATGTCATGAAGTATGTTTCCTATAGTTTCTTCTAAGTGGTTAAACTCTTATGTTTAAATCTTTGGTTCTTTAAGTTTGGTACATGGTGTAAATTCATGGTTCAATTTCAGATTTATACATGTGGATAGCCATATTTTCCAAAAACATTTGTGCAAAAAACTGTCCTCTTTGTATTGTATAGTCTTGGCACCCTTGTCAAAAATCATTTGACCATGTATGCAAAGATTTATTTCTGGGATTTCTATTCTACTCCACTGTTTTTTGTGCCTGTCTTTATTATAATACTACATTGTTTTGATTATTATAGTAATTTGAAATCAGAAAGTATAAGTCCTAAAACTTTGTTCTTTCTTTCCCCCAAGATTGTTTTGTCTATTCAGGGTCTGTTAAAATTCCATGTGAATTATAGCTTGAACTTTTATATTTGTGCAAAAAAATGCCATGGGAATGTTAATGAAGATTGTATTGAATCTATAGATTGCTTGTGGGTACTATTGCCATACTAAAAACATTAAATCATTCAATCCACAAACATAGGTTGACTTGTCTGGCTTTGGTATTAGAGTAATGAGGGATATATTAAGAAGTGTTCTTTTCTCTTCAATTATTTGGAAGAATTTGAGAAGAATTGGCACTAAATCTTCTATGAATGATATAAGTTACCAGTGAAGCCATCTGGTCTATGGCTTTCTTGTCATCATGGTTGTTGTTTTTGTTGGAAAATCCTTGATTACTGATTCAACTTCCTTAATTACTGGTTCAGTTGTACTAGTAGTAGGTTTATGCTAATTTTTTTCTTTGTGATTCAGCATTAATAGGTATTGTGTTTTTAGAAATTTGACAATGTCATCTAGGTTAAACAATTTGTTGGCTGGCAAATGTTCACAGCATTCTCTTATAATCTTTTTCATTTTTGTAAAATTGGTAACATTGTCTCCACTTTAATTTCTGATTTTAGTTGTCTGAGTCTTCTTCTTTTCTTGTATATCTAGGTGAAGTTTGTTAATTTTGTTGATCTTTTCAAAGAATCAACTTTTATTTTAACTGATTTCCCTTATTGTTTTTTTTTAAATTATCTACATATCTGCACTGCACTCTTTATTATTTCCTTTTTCTGCTGGCTTTGTTCTTAGTTTACTCTTCTGTTTGTCATTCTTTAAGATGTAAAATTAGGTAGTTGATTCAAGATCTTTCTTCTTTTTAAGTGTGTTTATAACTATAAATGTTCCTGCAAATTTTTGCTGCATCCTATAAATTTTGATAGGTTGTTCTTTTATTTCCCTTTCTCTCAAGGTATTTTCAAATTTCCCTTATAGTTTCTTCATTGACTTAATGGTTGTTCAGAGTATGTTCTTTAGTTTACACATAATATTGAATTTTCTAATTTTCCTTCTGTAATTAATTTCCAGTTTCATCCACTGTGATCAGCAAATATATTTTATCTTATTTCCATCTTTTTAAAATTTACTAAGACTTTTTTATGGCCTGACATATGATTTTTTTCTTAGAGTGTGTTTCACATACACTTGAAAGAAAAATGTATATTCTGCTCCTGTAGTATATTCTGTAAATATCTATTAGGTCCAATTGATCTACAGTATTATTTAAGTTCTCTATTTCCTTACTCATCTTCTGTCTGGTTATTTATTTCATCTATTATTGAAATCCCTGAGTATTATTGCAGAGCTGTTTAATTCTCCATTTAGTACTGCCAATGTTTGCTAATATACTTTGGAGCTCTGATGTTTGCGACATATGTATAAATAATCATTACATCTTCTAGATGTATTAACTATTTTATCAATATATAATGTCCTTCTTTAGCTCTTTAAATAGTTTTTGACTAAAAGTATATTTTTGTATGATATTGCATAGCCACACCAACTCCCTTTGGGTTACTATCTGTATACAATATCTTTTTAAATTCTTTCTCTTTTACCTTATTTATGGCTTTCATACAAAGTGAGTCTCTTGATTGAGGAGTTTAATCCACTTATCTGTAAAATAATTATTAATAAATAAGGACATACTTTTGCTATTTTGTTATTTGTTTCCTGTATGCTATATCTTTTTCCTCCCTCCTTCCTTCCATTACTGCCTCCTTCTGTATTTAGTTACATGTTTGATTCCTTTTTTAAAATTTTTTTAAAACTTTTAAAATTGTGGTTCAAGTACAGTTTTCTGTCTTTTACTCCCATCCCAGTCTATCCCTGTAGTGCTTCCCACCTCCCTCCCATTTCCACCCCCCCCTAGTTTTTGTCCATGTGTCCTTTATATTTGTTCCTGTAAACCCTTCTCCTTTTCCCCTGAAACTTTTATTTCTTTTTGTGTATGGTCTATAGATTGTTCTTACAGTTACAGTGGAGATAACATGTAGCTTTCTAGAATTATAACATTTTAACTTACATTGACACTAACTTCATTTACATACAAAAAATCCACTCCTATACAGTTCTGCCCTCCTCTGTTTCATGATATTGATGTCACAGTATGCAATTTTATACATTGCCCACCCATTAACATATATTTCTAATTATTTTTATCCATTTGTATATTTTATTGTGACAAAATACACATTACCATAAAATGCATTTGTTTTTTACATATTATAAAAAGTGCAAAGTAATGTTACAAATAAAAATTGCCATTATAGTAGTTTTATGTCTAGTCATGTATTTACTTTTACCAAGGATCTTTATATCCTAATATAACTTTGCCTTACTGTCTAGGGTCCTTTCATTTCAATCTTGAGGTTTACATTAAGCATGTGTCATAGGGGAACTCTATTGGGAAATGCTCTGTTTGGTTTCAGGAGTTGTAACCACCCCCTGTGGCTAAGGCTGAGTGAGCGACCTCTGGACTGTGAGCCACTGAGGAAACAAAGCTTATCTCTCTGGCAAGAGTGCTGCTTCTGCCACCTCTAGCCCCCAATGCTTGGTTGGTTAGTCAGAGTCTATGAGTATGACCCCTCAGAGGAGGGGCAACCCATGCCAGACATGATCATGTGGGAGGCCATCAAGAAAGGACTCAGAGGCTGCAGCAAAGTGAGGGCAAAGGACCCTCACCCCCTGGCTATTTTGACATAGCCCAAGTCCCCTTTCCACCTGGGAGAAGCTCTGGGAGAAGTGCTTCCTGGCTCTAATCCACTTAAGCCTGAATCTTGATGGGGAGGGGGTGCAGCTTTCTGCCGGCTAGAGCAGGTTCTGGGGTGATTGGGCATATGAAAAAATTAGTGAAGTCCTGTGCAGTCTGCTTTGCTAAGAGGGCTATTATCCATATGATGAGGGTCGGGGCAGTGAATGAATGACATATCTAAAGTTTTTGCAACCTCCTTACCTGACAGAAACTGACTCAGATTAAGCCCTCAGATTTCTTTGATATGTTATCTATTGTTTGATCCTTGCCATCTGACATTGATTGATGAGCTTTACCTGTATCCCTGTGTGTTATGAACCTAATAAAAAGCCATTGAGGACAGGACTCTGGGCCCTTCTCCCATGAGAGAAGCTAGCCACCTTTCCTCCCCAAGCAAATTATGTTCATCCATGCTGGATGGGGGGGTCTGCAGGTGGATCCCCCCCCCACAGAACTCTAGTGGTAGTCAACTCCCATAGCTTTAGTTTATGTAGGAATGTCTTATTTGTTACCTCATTTCTAAAGAACAGTTTTGTCACATATAGAATCTTCATCTGACACCTTTTTTCTTTCAGATCTCTTTATATATCATCCCACTGTAACTAAATACAGGTCCAAATACCTACCATTTCAAAAGCCAGCACTTGAGAGGCAGGTGCTGATGTAAAAAGCTGTTATCTCAGGTGCCTACAACCTGGAAGGTGGAGAACTATCATCTCAAAGCCCATCTTCTGGGAAGAGACTTTTTGTCTCAAAGCCCATGTCTATATCACAGTGTAAGGAGAGGTATTTATAAGGAAGTAGAGGGGAAAAGATCAAGGGAGGAGGGTTAAAAGCTTTCTATGTGCAGACAGATGATCATAGTCCATTCCAATAAGGCAAGTGATGGTCCAGGGTGCATCATCACAGTGTTGATGTGGGTCCATGTCAACCTGGGTCCATGGGTGAAACTCAGGGAATCTCCCTGAGCTGGGATGCCTGAGGTCAGAGTCTGTATCATTGGAAGTTAGTTCCTAGGATTCTTATACAAACATGCAGTTTATCTACAAATTACATAGTAAGAGTCAGCACTTACAGAAAAAATGTCAAAAGAATGATGGGTGGAGATACAAGATGACAGAGAAGTAAGTGGAAGCTACATTAACCTCCTCCCAGGACCAATCTAGAATTACAGCTAAATTGTAGAGAAACCCCCCTGAATAACCAACTGAACAGAAACTGGAGAGAAGAATCATAACCAAGAACAAACAGAAGAAACTATTTCACTAAAAGACTGGTAGGGCATGTGGAGGAGGTGTGAGAGGTCTGGTTGGCTTCCCATGGGAAGCAGCTGAATTTCCAGAGGATATTTCAGTGGCTAGCAGTTTGCCCCTGAGAAGTGTGGGGTCTAAACTCTAATTGGGATCCCCCGCCCATAGCACAGAGCCAGAAAGGGACTGAGATAACATCCAGCTGTGAAAGGCAACAGGGTTTCTGCCTGCCAGGGAGAGATGGCTGGACACACAAAGAGCCTCTTAAAGGGCCAATGCGCAAAATTTTGTTTGTAGACACTTAACATGGGCACTAGCAGAGGGAGGGAGAGTGGATTAGAGATGCTTGAGGAGATTCTAGGGTTGGTGGCTCTGGGGAGAAAACTGAAGGAACAGCCACAAGGATTCCTGTGTTGAGTCTTCCCCACACTGCAGAGGCCATCTTTCTCAAGCAGAGCACTCCTCTCCAAGTGGTATCAGCCTCAGAGGAAGCAATAATCCCACTCACAGGAATCACTCTGTTCCACCCTGCGGTGCTTAAGCTGAGCTGCTGATTATAACTTGAGGCTGTGATCACTGATTAGTTTAATAACTAAGGCAGAAAATACGAAGCAGCCAAAATGGAAAGACAAAGAAACAGATCCCAAATGAAAGAACAAGAGAATTCTCCAGAAGAAAAGCTGGATGGAATGGACTCAAGAAATTTATCGGAAAGAGAGTTTAGAGTAATGGTCATAAGGATACTCAACAGAGTGAAAAAAGACATAGAAACCACAAAAAAGGACCAGTCAGAAATAAAGATGCAATATCTCAGATGCAATATCTGAGATAAATACACTGGAAGGGATAAATAGCAGGTTAGAAGAAGCAGAGGGTTGAATCAGTGATTTGGAAGACAAGGTAGAAAAAGAAAAACAATCAGGCAGAGCAGCAAAAAGAAAAAAATATTAAAAATCAGGAGAACTTAAGAAACACTTTGGACAACATAAAGTGCAACAACACCCATAACATGGGAATACCAGAATGAGAAGAGAGTGAGAGGAAGGGGGTGAGAACCTATTTGAAGAAATAATGATGGAAAACTTTCCTAATCTGGTGAAGAAAAAAGACACACAAGTCCAGGAAGTTCAGAGAGTCCCAAACAAGTTGGACTCAAAGAGACCTGCACCTAGACATATCATATTAAAATGACAAGGCCGAAAGACAAAGAGAGAATCCTAAAAACCACAAGAGAAAAGCAGGTAGTTACACACAAGGGAGCACCAATTAGACTGTAAACTGACTTCTCAAAAGAAACATTTCAGGCAAGAAGAGAGTGGGTGAAATATTCAAGGTGATAGAAGGCAAGGACCTACAACCATGCTTACTTTACCCAACAAGTTTATCATTTAAAATAGAAAGAGAAATAAGGAGATGCCTAGACAAAAAAAAAAAAAAAAAGTTAAAGGAGTTGTTAACACCAAACCAGTACTGCAACAAATGTTACTGGGCTAGCTTTAAGGAGAAGAAAAAGAAGAGAAAGAAAAAACAAACAAAAGAAAGTAGTCTAATAATAAATAGTACTAAATATGTATCTATCAATAATTACCTTATATGTAAATGGCTTAAATGCTCCAACCAAAAGATGTAGAATAGATAAATGGATAACAAAACAGGACCCATATGTATGCTGCTTCCAAGAGATCCTTCTCAGATTGAAAGATACACACAGACTGAAAATAAAGGGATGGAAAGATAGTTCATGCAAATAGAAAGAAGAAAAAGCTGGGGTAGCAGTACTAATATCTTACAAAATAAACTTTAAACCGAAGGCTATAGTAAGAGACAAAGAAGAATATTACATGATACAGGGAACAATCCAGTAAGAGAATATAAACCTAGTATACACATTCATGCACCCAATTTAGGAGCACCTAATAACGTAAAGCAAATCTTGGTGGACATAAAGGGAGAGATCAACAGAAACACAGTCAGAGTAGAGGGTTTTAACACCCTGTTGATGTCAATGGATAGATCTTCCAGACACAAAATCAACAAGGAGACAGTGGCCTTAAATGACACACTAGATCAAGTAAATTTAATTAATATCTTCATAGCATTTCATCCCAAGGCAGCTTGGAACATTTTTTAAGTGCACATGGAATGTTTTCTAGGATAGACCACATTAGAACACAAAACAAAACTCAATAAATTTAAGAAAATTGAAATCATGTCAACATTTTTTTTCTGACCACAATGCTACCAAACCAGAAATCAATCACCAGAAGAGCATTGAAAATACACAAAGACATGGAAGCTAACTAACATGTTATTAAACAGTGAATGGGTCAACAACAAGATTACAGAAAAAAATCAAAAGATACCTTGAAACAAATGAAATGAGAATACAACAATCCAAAATCTGTGAGACACTGGGAAAACAATCCTAAGAGAGAAATTGATAACATTAGAAGCCTATCTTAAAAAACAAAACAAAACAAAACAAAAAAAAACCCTCAAGTAAACAATCTAACTTCACACTTAAAGGAACTTGAAAAGAACAAAAAACAAAGCACAAGGTGAGCAGAAGGAAGGGAATAATAAAGATCAAAGCAGAGCCCTGGCTGGTGTAGCTCAGTGGATTGAGCATGGGCTGTGAACCAAAGGGTCACGGTTCGATTCCCAGTCAGGGCACATGCCTGGGTTGCGGGCCAGGTCCCCCGTGGGGGCCATGTGAGAAGCAACCACACATTGATGTTTCTCTCCCTCTCTTTCTCCTTCCCTTCCCCTCTCTCTAAAAATAAAAAAAGAAATAAAATATTTTTTAAAAAGATCAAAGCAGAGATAAAAGAAATAGAATCTTAAAAAAGATACAAAAGATCAATGAATCTAAGAGGTGATTCTTTGGAAAGGTAAACAAGATTGACAAGTGTTTAAAAAGACTCACCAAGAAAAAAGAGAAAGGACCCAAGTAAATAAAATAATAAATGAAAGAGGAGAAATAGCAACTGACACCAAAGAAATACAAAGGATTGTAAGAAAATATTATGAATAAACTATATGCCTGCAAACTGGAAAACATGAATGAAATGGATAAATTCCTGGAAACATAAAATTTTCTGCAACTAAATCAGGAAGAATCAGAGAATCTGCATAGACAGATTACATCTAGTGAAATTGAAGCAGTAATCAACAAACTTCCAACAAACAAAAGCCCTGGGCCAGACGGCCTCACAGGTGAAATTTACCAAACATTCTGAGAACCAACAGCTTTCTTTTTCAACCTATTTCATAAGTTTCAAGAGGAGGGACAGCTCCTAAACTCATTTTATGAGGCCACATTATCCTAATTTCAAAACCACATAAAGTAACTACAAAAAAAGACAATTATAGGCCAATATCCTTGATGAACATAGATGCTAGAATCTTCAACAGAATATTAGCAAACCTAATAAAGCAATGCATCAAAAAAATCATATACCATAATCAAATGGGATTTATTCTGGGAATGCAAGGTTGTTACACAACATTAACAAATGCATAAATGTGACTCACCACATAAACTAAATAAAGGATAAAAACCACATGATCATATTAATAAGTGCAGAAAAAGCATTTGATAAAATCTAGCATCCATTTATTACAAGAACTCTCAGCAAAGATTAGAGTGAACATATCTAAACATAATAAAGGCCACATATGACAAACTCACTGTCAGCATCATACATAAAAGTCAAAAACTATGAG
This sequence comes from Carollia perspicillata, assembly GCA_004027735.1. NCBI lineage: Eukaryota > Metazoa > Chordata > Mammalia > Chiroptera > Phyllostomidae > Carollia > Carollia perspicillata. The sequence continues at coordinate 10,075 of PVKM010011592.1, forward strand.
CATCCCACTTAAGATCAGGAACAAGACAGGGATGTCAACTTTCACTACTCATTTTCAATATAGTAGTAGAAGTCCCAGCTATAGCAATCAGACAAAAAGAAATAAAAATCATCCAAATTGGAAGAAGTAAAACTATCTTTATTTGTAGTTGACATGATATTATACAGAGAATCCCAAAGATTCCACCAAGAAACTACTGGAACTGATAAATTAATACAGCAAAATAGCAGGATATGAAATTAATATCCAAAAATAAGTTACATTTTTATATGCCAATAATGAGCTAACAAAATGGAAAGTTAAGAAAACAATCTCATTCAAAATTGCTACAAAAAGAATAAAACACCTAGGAATAAATCTAACCAAAGAGGTAGAAGACCTGTACTTGGAAAAATATAAGACACTGAAAAAAGACATTGAAGAAGATACACATGGAATAATAAACTGAAGCACATACCATGTTTATGGATGAGAAGAATTAATATCATAAAAAAGTCTATGCTACCCAAAGCAATCTATAGATTCAAGGCAATTCCTATTAAAATACCAATGGCATATTTCATATATCTAGAACAAATACTTCAAAAATTTATTTGAAACCAAAAAAGACCTTGAATATCCTCAGCAATCTTGAAAAATAAAAAAATAAAGCAGGAGGTGTCACAATACCTCATATCAAAATATATTTCAAGGCCAATGTAATAACAATAGTCTCATACTGGCATAAGAACAAACACATAGATAAATGGAACAGAATATAGAATCTAGATATAAACCTATGTCTCCAGAGTCAGCTAATATTTGACAAAGTGGGCACAAGTATACAATGGAGTAAATATAGTCTTAGTCTCTTCAATAAATTCTTTTTGGAGAACTAGATTGGTACATGCAAAAAAATGAAACTAAACTACCAACTTACATTATACACCAGATTAAACTCAAAATGGATAAGAGACTTAAATATAAGTCATGACACCATAAAAATCATAGAGGAAGATGTAGGCAGGAAAATTTCAGATATCCCACATAATATTTTTGCTGGTATTTCTCCTAGAGTAAGGGGGAAAAAATAAAGAAAAATGGACTCCATCAATTTAAAAACCTTCTTCACAACTAAAGAAACCTTCATTGAAATGAAAAGGGAACCAACTCTGTGGGAGAACATATTGGTCGATGATACATAACACAAAGGTTTAACCTCCAAAATACATGAAGAACTCATTTGACTCAATGCCAGGAAGACAAATAATCCAATTAAAAAATGGGCAAAGGACCTGAACAGACGCTTCTCAAGGAGGACATACAGATAGTCCATAGACATATGAAAAGATGCTCAACACCACAAGCCATAAAGAGATGCAACTTAAAACCACAATGAGTTGTCACCTCACACCAATCAAAATAGTCATCACCAATAACTCTGCAAAAAACAAGTGCTTGTGAGGATGCAGAGAAAAGGGAACCCTAGTGCACTATTAGGAATGGAGGCTGGTATAGCCACAGTGGAAAGCAGTAGGGAATTTCCTCAGAAAACTGAAAATGGAACTGTCTTTAACCCAGCAATTTTGCTGCTGGGAATATATCTTCAGAATCCCAGATCACCATTTCAAAAGAATTTATGCACCCCTATGTTCATCACAGTGCTATTTATAATAGCCAAGCTCTGGAAACAGCCTAAGTGACCATCAGTGTATGAATGGATCAAAAAGGTGTGGAATATATATACAATGGGATACCACACAGCAGAAAGAAAGAAGGAACTCACCTTTTGCAACAGCATGGATGGAACTAGAAAATATTATGCTAAGTGAAATAAGCCCATTGGTGAAAGACAAATACCTTATAATCTCACTATAAGAGGAATCTAATAAACAGAATAAATTAATGAACAAAAGAGAACCTCCAGCATCAAAGTAGGAAACAGACTGACAGTGACCAGAGAAGAGGTGGGACAGGGATAATGGTAGAAAAAAGGGGAAGGGACTAGTCAAAGAACATGGATGAATGGCCCATGGACATGGACAACAGTGTGGGAATTGATTATGGGAGTGGGGTTTGGGATTGGCAGAGGAGGGCAAAGTAGAAAAAATTGGGACAACTGTAACTGAATAACAAAACAATCTTAAAAATATTGTTTGTATAACTGATCTTCTGAACAATTTAAAAATACTGATAAAGTTCAATTACTGTTTTATCTTTTATCAATGCATATATCAATGAATTATGTAATGTTTCTTAAACATTTAGATGTTACTTTTCAGTATTCTATTACTGAAGATCTCATAAAATAAAATTTATAATTACTTTTAATTGAAAATTAACAAAAGAAAGTGTTACATAAAAATGATTAATTATACCTCCTATTTGTCTATTCTTTCCAATGAACACTGATACACTGACAACAAAAATAATAATAATCATGTATTATTAATCGAGACTACTTATGTACCAGTTATCATTCAACTAGTTGATTTACAAGTATTTTACTAACAGGTACTATGTGAGGTATGCATAATTATCATCTTTCCATTATATTTGAAAAGCTATTATTAAAAATCATTTCATCAGACTCATATATCCATCTGTGAAAAATTATTTTATAGTCATATGACTTTGCAGATTTAACACCTTTTCTCTAGAATACTATACAACTTATTTTGGGAAAGAAAGATTAATGACTAAGATTTTTATTTTGTAATTTTCTTCTTTTCCAATTTTGCTTCATTTGTTTAACTTATAAATCAAAGTATATTTTAATATATAAAATATCATTACAAATGAGAATTTGTCAAAAGTATGCAAACAGTATATAAGAAATTTATTGCAACTTATCATTATAATTTTTACTATATATGAGCCTGTAGTGTTCTTAAAAAAAAGAATATTTACTCTTTTCATATAAATAAAACTTTCCTTCATCACATAGTAAGGGTTTTCTAAAGTTTAATCCTTTGCAAAATATCCTATCACTTTTTTTTTTGTCAACAGATATACTGGCTCTCACCTTATGAAATTGCAAACAGGTACAAGCTGACAAAGAGGTACCTTATCTTCACTGTTCCAGTGATGTAGAACTCACAGGCAATGTTTTGGATGTTAATGACAAATGTCAAGATAAAGATAGAAATGGTGATGATGAAATAATTTCCTGAACGGTGAGAAAACCACCTGGGAAACGTCTACTTCAATCTTTCATTATAAAATTTATTTTTGCAGAAATACAGACTTAGAGTAAAACAAGGTTCTATGTCCTTCACCTTACCTTTAGTGTAAAGACTCAAGTGAGCAAAACCCTAGGTAATATCAAGGGATTTTATTCATTTTTTGAATGCAAGTGTCTGCCTATTCCTAGGATAAGTGCTCAGTTACTCCAGTACCGTGATTATCACTAGCACCAAATATTTCACTTAATAGTGAAAAAAACAACAAGTGAGATTTTCAAAAAATCCAGTGAAATCTAAATAATTTTGAATATGCTTTATTAAAGATGACAGAAATGTTCATATTTACAGAAAGTTCTATATTGAAGTTTTAAGATGTTAGAGAAATACATACTGAAAAGAAAAATTTAAATGAACTGTGTGAATGGTTAAATTCTATTTAAAATTCACATATCTACAAAAAAATTTTTTTTCAGTGCTAATATCTTTGCAAGGATTGGCAAACATTTTCTGTAAAGGGTCAGAGAAAAGGTACTTCAGAATTTGCTGGCTATCTGGTCTCTGTTGGAAGTATTCGATTCTGCTGTTTTAGCATGAAAGCAGCTGTAGAAAATACATAAGTGGGTGAACATGGTTGTGTTTATAAGTTAGTCATTAAAGCTTTGGTACACCTTGGGAAATGAAACATATTAAAGTTCAATGACATTGAGAGGAGTTGAGAATTTTCATTAAGGTGTGCATTGCAGTGGTACAGTTTATTCTCTTCCTCTATATTTTATTTATGGTATTACCAACTGTCTGCAAGAATCTCCATAATATCCATTAAATATCGTATCCATATTCTAGGTCAATGTTGATTAAAATACAATCAGACATTAACTCAGGAGCTCTGCTTTTGCTATGGTAAGTCAGTGGTCCCCTTGACCATCACAGAGACTTGAGAGGAAAGGATGTGAGTTCCCCAGGAAGATGCCATGGGGAGAATGATAAATTCATTGTTGTCAGCAAAAGCTATAGATTGGTGGATAGCTTTCTTTGTGGCTCTCTAAATTTGATTAAAAACCAATGGACCCATGTCTAATAAACATACACTTTCAATTCCCACTTGCAATTTAGAGATCGCAGCATGAAAATACACATTAATATGTATGGGCATAGTCTCAGGGGATGTAAAGACCTCATGATGTATTCCACAGCTTCCTTGACTAATGTCTACAGTGTGACTTGTTAATCCCTACATTGATCAAGTAGCTATTAAAGATAAAACTGTGCTAACCTTTTTAAGAATTAGAAGAGCATGACTACAAGTGAAGTGGCAATGGCTTCCTGGAGACGCACCCTTATAGGTGAAAGATCACCCTATCCAGGCAGGAGTATTATTTATGCATTATTTATACAGTGTGTCTGGGGACTGCATGAAATATGAAATCCCCGTCCAGAAAGTGCCTTTCTCAGCAGGAGTATTTTAGTTAAAGTGCACAATGGAATTGGCTGCATTTCCATCAGCTGACTAAAAATGGAGAGAATGGGAGTAACAATTTCTTCTTCTCTCTGGGCCTGAGTCTATGTAAAAACAAGACTAATGAATAATATAGGCAAAAATGAATGGGCTGTGCTGGGGGACACTGAAGTTTATTGTAGTAAAGTAAACAATTATTCACATCACTAGCTTCTTCTTCTGCACCTTCTTTTAGATTTACCATTATTTAATATACGTTCTTTTATCCCAAAGAAAATAAGCTAGGGTTTTTGTTTTGTTTTTTATAAACTCAGCTACTTCTACTTTCTCCCTGGCATCAACTTTCTTGGAAACACCCAGCACTGATTTGCCCTCCACAGAGGGAGCAGTTTTGGAAGTGAATCATCCAGCCTCAGTCAGGTTGCTCCAGCTATGACCACACGGAACCGAGATAAGCACCACCCAACTCATAGGCTACTGAGAACAACAGATTGTTGTTGTTCTAAACCTCTAATTTTGGGATATTTTGTAATTTAGCAATAGATAACTAGAACAATAATGACCCATATGTTTGAAGAAAATCTCCCTTAGGCATATATATTCTCACATATATGAGGAAGAAGTTAGTAAATATTTATATTATCCTTATGCCAAATATTTTTTCTTAATATTTTATTTATTATCCTTGGCTGGTGTAGCTCAGTGCATTGAACACCAGACTGAACCAAAGTTTCCCTGGTTTGATTCCTAGTCTAGGGCACATGCCTGGGTTGCCAGCCAGGTCCCCAGTAGGGGGTGTGCTATAGGCAACCATTCATTGATGTTTCTCTTCCTCTCTTTTTCGCATCCTTACCCTCTGTCTAAAAATAAGTTAGTAAAATAATTTTAAGAAGATTTTATTTATTATATATTCTTAGAGAGAGAGAAAAGGAGGAAAAAGAAGAGAAAAACTTTGATGTGTGAGAGAATTATAGACTGGCTGCCTTTTTCACAGGCCCCTACCAGGGACTGGGCCTGCAACCCAGGCATGTATCATGACAGAGAATCTAACCAGGGACCTTACACTTTGTGGAGTGATGCCCAACCAATAGAGCTACCCCAGTCAGGGTTATATCAAACATAGTTGATGTTCCTGTGAATAGACCTTATTCTTCTTATGTATGCCATACCAAAATGAAGTAATTAAATTTAAAAAAATGAATATGTTGCATCATAAAATGGTGAAATTTCAAGAGGTACCTCAGATTATCAACTGTTTAATTGAGAAAAACAAAATGAAGTTCACATAATTAGCTGACTTACTCTAGGTCACATAGCAACAGAAACAATCAAGATAGTTCCCTGATTCTAGGTCTGGGCTAATAGAACTCAAATACAAATTTTAAAAAGGAAAGAAAAGATCTATAACATGTGATTAGATTTCTAATTTCTCAAAACTCTCAAGTAGAAATAACATATCAATTAAAGGACCTTTAAACATAGAAGTTTTTCTGTATCAGCATTAGTCTATTGATATTGCAGAACTGTGTTCAGTGACAGATGGCTGGTCACTCAGTCACTAAGGGGATATAAATATTTCAATCTGATTATATATGGGCCTTTAAATAAGAAGGTAACAATATTTTATAGCCTAACTTCCATTGTATTAAGCAACTCTCCTTAAATATCCATAACAAAATATATTCATCAAGGACATTGAGGCCTATTTATATTGCAGAAGGGTCTCACAAAATAAAAATAAAACCACAAAAATTTACTTCAGTGGATGACATTTTCAAGAATGTCTCTAGAATAAGACACTCCTTTATTGTCACACTATATGTGCCTACAAGTGTTCTACCCCTATTTTATAGAACTTTAAAGAAAATAAGTTGAAAAAATTGAATGCAATGACAATGTGAGAACTGATGGCAAAGGACTTGAGAATAGAATTTCCTTCCCCACTATGGGAACTATAACATAGTCTCTTGGACATTGAGGTAACCCATCAGTACATAGCTGTGTGTGTATATGTGAGGGTTCTGATAATATAGAAAAGCTTCTTCTTCTGTGGTTACATTTGTAGACTAAGAACCATACCAAAAATGTGTTTAGAAATACCTTGAATATCAAATCTCAAAACCTGTTTCCCAAACCCAGATTTCCACCTCTTATTTTTGTACCTACCATACACAGGGTCCCATCTCCTTCTTAGATCCCCTCTCCACAGGACCAGTATAAAGCATCTACTCTCAAATATGTCACCTCTTTGGAAGTGTTCTCTTTCAACTCACAGAGCTGGACTCTCTTTATCATAAAACCAGTTAGGTTCTATGAAAGAGGGAAAGAACCATCATTGTGTATCAAATTCTTCTTTCAGTCCTGAAACAAACATTTCTGAGGATAAAATAAAAGGCTTTGCCTGAAGTACAAGAAAAGAAAAACATGGACAAATATTTTAACTCTTTTTTATTATGTTACCCTACTGGACTTGGGTATAAATTAAGAAAAGTGGTAGGCTCATGAATGTTTGCCATATATTTGGGTTGCAAGTCTGGTTGAATGGCTGGGCCTCTACTAAGATGAGGAGTAGTAACTATGAATCATTTTTAGCAAAAATGATCAATTTAATTTTATATATGTTCAATTTGAAATAATAGATAGCTAAAGGGAGATGCCAAGATGGCAGCTGTATAATTGTGTCTGGAACCCAAAAGTGAAATCTGGATAAAGATAATTATATTGGAGGCTTTATAATGGTGATGAAGATGCAAATGAAAGCTTTTGGCAGTACATGAAATTATGTAGCTGATATATGGTAAAGAATGATTTAAAGCCTGTGTATAAAAAGAGTAACATAACAAAACTGATTGCAAATAAGACTGCAGGCAGTTAGAAGGAAAATGAGAAGTGTATGATACCAGAGAAACTAAGAGAGATAATGTTTCAAGAAAAAAATTGCCATTGGCATCAGTTAGTATTCCTCATAAGTCAAATAGGGAGAGAACTTCAATCCCATTGTAACCTCCCAGTCTACTTTTCATTGATGCATTTTTTAAGTTTCCTAAACATGCCACTATCTCCCTCACCTCTGGGCTGTTCAGTATGCCTGAAGTGAACTTTCTCTCCTTATTATTAGGTTAGTTATTATTCAGCTTTTTTGACTTAAAGGTTACATTCTCTGAAAAACATTTCTCATCTTCCCCCAAGGTAGGTCAGGGATTCAACTTACAAGCTCATATTGCACTTTGTTCTTTATTATTATTTCTTTAAAAAAGCTGTTATTCCTTCCCATTAAATTGTAAATTCCATGAGGATTGGGATCATGCTTGTTTTGTGTACTACTATATCCCCAGGATATAGAAAATGTGTGTTAAACGTTCATATGCTGAATTAATAAGTAAATGGAAGAAAACTTTATGTTTTTTTTAACTGAGAAATCATTTATCTTGCTTTCCCCCATCCCAGGCTATTCTGATTCCTCTCTGGATGCTCCTCATTCTCTTTCAAGGCACCTCTAATTCTGCTCTTAAATGTTGATCTTCCCAGGGCTCAGTTCTTGCCCATCTTCTCTTGTTAAACTATTCCTATAAACATATTCATACTTTATTTATTATACTCTGATCAGTACCATATATTCATCTTTGAACTCAATTCCCTCCCATGATCTTATCTACATATCCTTCTATTTATTAAATCTTTCTATTTGTTATCTTACTGGCCCCTAGATCCAATATAATATAAGAATATCCTCTCTCTAATACATCTCTCCATCTGTGTCCACAAATCACAATCATTAGCATCAACATTCACCTGGTCACCCAAAGAAAATATCTGGGATTTATCACAGACCACTGTGAGTTTTTGCCCACCATATCTGATCAGCCACATATTTTCTTACCATTTTGAAAAGTGCCATTTTATTTCTCATTTTTTAGATCCACTGTTTATTGTTTGTCAAAAAATGTTCTGAAGAACTTCCTTATCTGATTCTTTTTACCCCCAGGCTTATTTACCCTTCAGTTTATTTTGTATATTGTTTTGTTTTCTTTCTAAACAGCTTGCTTCAAACTCTACCACTTCAAACTCTTTAGTGAGATTCCTCTTCATAACTCTCTTTAGCAAGGCATGATTCTTGCTTCCCTCTGACATCCCTGTCTTTTTGTATCCTTCTTCTATCATTATAAAATTATAATTCCCTGAATGTCATGTTCTTTTTATACCATCATGACTATGTACACCTATCTTCTCTCCCTGAAAGAGTCCTTGCTGTGGCTCTTGTCAAGAATAAAATATAGCTCTGGCCATTGTAGCTCAGAGGATTCAATGCAGGCTGCAAACCAAAGGGTTGCCTGTTCAGTTCCTAATCAGGGCACATGCCTGGGTTGTAGGCCACATCCCCAGTAGGGGGTGTGCAAGAGGCAACCACATGTTGATATATCTCTCCCTCTCTTTCTCCTTCCCTTCCCCTCTTAAAAATAAAATAAGGAATAAAAAAGAATAAGATATAAAAATTAAAATAAAAAACTTTAAAATTGTGATCAGCTATTAATTTTGTGAGAAGCATGCCACTTCCATGACCAGACAATAATTTATTTCTGAGGTAACCCTCTACTTTGTATGTAGATTTACTGCTACATTTTACCACAGAATTCTCATGGTTTCTTTGCCTTTTTTGAGTTCAGGTTACTGTAACTAACTTTATATTTTCAAGGCCTAGCACAATGTCTATACTCAATAAGTGTTTTATAAATTTAAATTAAATAGCTTCTTGAAACAAAAGTGTTACAAATTTTAAAACTGGTTCTCATCTTGTTAGAATTCATGACTTTTTAAAATTAGCCTTGTCCCTAAAGCAGCCAAGTTACTGTAATATCAAACTCAAAATTAATCAGTGTTAAATTTAGATTCATTACTGTTATTGTTTCTAATAAGATATTGGCATATAAGTAGAAAGTACTTTGTTGCTGGTGGTTGTGTTAGTAACTGAATTGATTATCTTGCTAAGGAATTATTAGGGCCATCATATTTGTGCTAACCTATGTCAAAATTTAGGAGCATAGAACTTTTATTATATGTAAAATATTTGCTATAAGAGGATGATACTAAAACCATCTACTAGAAAATTACTCTAGTACTGTAGCATATCATTTTCTTATACCTAAACTCTATAAAGCAACTTATGAAAAATATTCTATAAATCCCTGCAGCAACAGAGAAAGAAATTAAAATTCAAGTAAAATTAAATTTTATAAGATTAATGTTGCCTGTTATGTTTGATGACAAAAATAAACATAATCCAATTTTGTTAACTTCTTTAAAATACAAGTTGATAACCAACAATGGTACCATTTTAGCACAGGTTACTACTTGTTCTTAAGTGTCCCACAAGGTAACCTGAATTGCAATAATGAAGAAGTACTTAGCTCATCCATGTTATTTTTTGTGTCAAATAAAATTAGGACTTCTTTAGAGCCCCTAGAGTATTCAGGGACTACATACAGGATCTGTCATTCATGTCTTTACCTATGCATCTATATTTATTTTTATCTTCAATTAAATATTTTCTACTGGGGTATTAAAATACATAAATAAGTCTTCAATTACACAATAAAGTCTCATAAGTAGGAGATGCTTTTAAAGTTATATTTAGTTCATAAATATTGCTCATTAATGAGGTGGATTCCCACTCACTTTAATAAAGAGCCATCCTTTACCTACTAGTTGAAATTAAATAAATTTGCCTGACAGTTGTGAACTTGTGTTGATAAGGTAACACCTCAGTGGAATCCCAAGAGTATTGGTTTCCATAAACATGGTCCCTAGATCTACATCAGCATCACCTTTGAGCTTGTTAGAAATGCAAATTTGTGGGCCTAACTCTAGAACCCCAGATTCAGAAATTCTGGGGTGAGGGCTCATCAATCTGTGTTTTAGTATGCCTTCTCAGTGATTCTGATACACGCTAAAACTGAAGGACCTCTGCCTTCAAGTAAATAGGTTCATGGAATTTTGGAATCTAAAGGAAACCTAGAACCTATCTAATTTTCTAGATGGTTCCAGTAGTGATTAAAAAAAAAAAAAAAAAAAACCTCAAGGCTGCTCCATAACTAACTGAAATTTTAAACTGCTTGTACTATGCAGGCTTCTAATCCTGGGAAGCCCAGGCAGGGAAATACTCCTAAAATTGCAGTGTGCACACACACACATACACATACTCACTGGTGCATGCATAAAGTTATTCCAGTGTTTACTTTTTCAAGGTGTTTCTGAAATTTTTATTGACCTCTCAAATGAATTAGACTTTGTTAGACTTCATTAGACTTTATAAACAAGTCAATTACTTAATATTTAAGAGGTAGACTTCATAAATCTTAATAATCCAACCCATAGGTATGTCATAAATCTAGAAAAAGCTTGATCAGTATTAATCAAATTTGTTAAATGATTTATATATGGGAAAACAGTTAAGGCAGAGATAGCAAAAAATCTCTTGTGTCATAAATCATTCCCAAATATACTTTAAAACAAAAATTTGCATTTCAACCCTTATATATTTTATTAAACTTATCTATCTAAGGCAGAAACATTGAACTTATCTACTTAAGGTAGACACATTAACATTTTGATTCTTTTTTTGTTTAAATATTTTATGTATTTATTTTTAGAGAGAGGAGAAGGGAAGGAGAAAGAGAGGAAGAGAAACATCAATGTGTGGTTGCCTCTCACATGGCCCCTACTAGGGACCTGGCCTGCAACCCAGGCATGTGCCCTAACTGGAAACCGAACTGGCAACACTTTGGTTCTCAGCCCGTGTTCAATCCACTGAGCTACACCAGCTAGGGCCAAAATTTTTATTCTTTTTTAAAAAGGCTTCACTGTAGTTGCAATACTTATTTTAATATTTATATATAGTAACTTTTTCCTAGGGCACTCATATGTAAAAGTACCTTCTTAATTTCTGTATCTGCATGAACAGACACACTATTCTCCAGAAGTTTAAATTGTCCACAGTACAAAAGATTTGTTTATCTAAAGAAAAGGTATAAGTGTGGTAGGCAGTTACACAGACATGAGCAGAGCTAGGATGGTGGGCCTGAGAGAACATGCCAGGGTGGAAAACCTCAGGTAACTAACAATGGGCAAAACTGGAAAAACAAGAACCTCATCCCTGGGGTAGCCTTTCTTCTCCTAATGTAACATTGGTAATGTGGTTTAGATCCCCGACTTTTCCTCCCCTGGCATGTTGCTAGTAATTCAGGTTAGACTCTCTCAGAGGGGGGATGAACAAGAGGGCTAGAGAATAGCTCTTAAGCATTAAGCTTCCAGGACCATGAGGTTCTGACCCACATCAAGTACTGGGTTGGCCAAAAAATTTGTTCATTTGTTTGTTTGTTTTTCCTTAAGATGGGTCTAGTAGTGCTTAATTGTATTTATCTTCATTCAAAATAATTTTGTTAGATTTTATTTATCATACCAGAATGCATTTAAAAAATTATCAAAATTGGTGAATTTTTATGTAGCCATTTTTTTTGAAAATGGAAGGAAATATACAACCATTTTGACATATCATGCTTTATTATTTCAAGAAAGATAAAAGGTCAACTGACACAAAAAAAAATTGTGCAGTGTACAGAGAAGGTGCTCTGACTGATGGAACATGTCAAAAGTGGTTTTGAAAGTTTCATGCTGGAGATTTCTCAATGGGCAATGCTCCACAGTCCAATTGACCAGCTGAAGTTGATAGCATTCAAGTTGAGATGTTAACTGAGAATGATCAATGTTCTACCTTATAGGAGATAGCTGATATACTCAAAATATTCAAATCAATAAAGTTATTGGTGAAAATGAAAAATGTGTCTTTTATGTTAAGGAAATATCCATATGAACTTTTTGGCCAACCCAGTACTTCTAGGTCTCAGTTGTGTTTCAGCTCCAAGCCCAGAAAAGCAGCAAAACCAGATAAGCAATGCCATGGGTGACAAGACTAGATGCATTGACTAATGACTACCTGATCTGGTGCTGACCAGTTGATAGAAACCACAACCCTGAAACACCACACCTGGAAAGCTGATGAATATCCCATCGGGATCCTCCCCTGGGACCTCCAGATATATACCCTCAAGAAGGAAGACCCAGTGCAACCCTCACTATGGAGCACACCCATACTTCCACCTACTTCCCCCAGTTTTGTTTTCCATGCCTCTCTCTATCTCCTAGGCCCCAAGAACCCTTCTTTTGCCTCTGTAACTTGTTTCCTGACCACATTTCTCCTACAACTCACTTCATCTATCTTTGTGACTTTCTAAATAAACTTTCTTGCAGTTTGAGCTTTGGCTCTGAGTTCTTTCTTAGCCAGAACTCAAGTACTTAGGCTGATGAACCGACATCCAATCTGACACCACCAGTCTAACACCTGGTGCTGTTTTACTGCCAAGAGAAAAAATGAATGGAAACAAATTTCCTATAAAGAGTTGAAATTACACCAAAAAGAAATTGTGTTTTCCAAAAAACATGTCTCATTATTGAGGAAAACAGAAGCCAGAGGCTAAAGAAATCAAAGTCCCACTTCAATACCCATCTGAACATGACCTCTGCACTAGATTCATTACCCTTGAAGATGGGTCAAATCCATGAGGTTTTCCAAAGAAATCAAATGTAATTTTCAGTTTTATTCTGATTATTAATATGTTTGGTCAGAGAAGGACTTGAAATATTTGCTTGAGAAAAGTCAGAAATTTTTGTTATAATTAGGCCTACCTATCACCATCTCCTCACCTATCATCTCCCCACCCTGAATTCCAGGAAACAACAGCCTAAGGAAACTATATTGTGTTTTTGTGTAATGTGCCATTTCATATCAGGTCATATACATATAGGCTGATAGTCAGATAGAATGAGCCAGATAGTTCCACAGAATTAGGTTGAATACTGCTGGAATCCCCAGTAGTAAATTAGTAACACATCTTCTACAGGGCCTATTCTGCTTTGAAGGATTAGTTTAGTGACTATTAATCTGACTGAGAATGTTTCTCCTTGTGCCCAGTTAGGACCTGCCCCAATGTTCTAGGATTCTTTGACTGACTTACCTTTAGTAAACCAGGATAGGAAAACTGTCCAAAAGTTTTCAGAAAGTTGGAAACACTGTTTTCTACATCTAGCAATGCATAGCCCTGCAGTTATAAAAATAATGTGAATTCAAGTATTGAAGTTAAAAGTCAATTATATCCCAGTTTGAGATCAAGCTATCAAACCTTTACGAAAATAATATACTGGCCCTGGCTGGTGTAGCTCAGTGGATTGAGTGTGGGCCTGTGAACCAAACAACCACAGTTCAATTCCCAGTTAGGGCACATGCCTGGGTTGCAGGCCAGTTACCAGCAGGGGACACACAAGAGGCAACCATATATTGATGTTTCTCTCCCTCTCTCCTTCCCTTCCCCTCTAAAGATAAATAAATAAAATCTTTTTAAAAATAATAATATACTGGTCTGATGTGGGATTAGAACTTGTTATTCTTGAGATTGATTGACAATATAATATTATAGTTTCTAATGCAGTGTAGACAGACCTAAGTTTGAGTTCTATCTCAAAGACAGATTCTGCCTAATATCTCACAAGGCTGAAAATGTTTGAGCAATAAAATAGCATGTATTAACTATTTACAATAAAACTTTTAAGATTTATGTCATATATTAGTTAGAAAACATGTAAAAAGAAAAATCCTGAGATTTCTCCCTCTTTAGAAAGCATGTAGTATTTTAAACTTTCTGCCTACGTATGATCCCATAAAATTTGTACAGAAAGAAATTAAATATATAGTATGATTTCTAGGCAGATTGAAAAGGGCTGCAGTTTTGGGATTTCATCGATCTTCGTGAAAACTGTTATAAATCTCTGTAACTTATATTGCTTATTTTACCTCTACTGAAGCAGTATAAACAGAGCAAGCAATTATCTGCAATAAACTTTTTCTTTAATATTGTGGCAATCCCATTTTCTTAACACACTTATAACACATCTTGTGCTCAGAAACAGCTTGCATCTCCTGCAGGTGGGCAGACATTGTAGATACTGTGGGTAAGTCAATGTGACTGTAATGTTGAGAGCAAATTATTAATAGGAATGAAATCTTAGCTACACCTTTTGAGAGCTAACACTTTTTTATGAACCAAATCTTAGTCATTACCATTTGTAGAAAAAGTCTCAAAATAATATAGTCTGCTTATGATTTTAAGAACATTTGTTAAATAAGTTCAAGATTCCATAGAGCATTATACATAGTCTGGAATATTAAATGAGTGGAACAATCTCATAAATATGAACCATTGATATAATTCCTCAGTCAGTGTCTCTAAGAATTAATAATAATCCATCATTTTAAATTTATGATTTAAATTTAAATACATTAAATTATTAAAATGATACCAATTTTAATGATGGAATTCCATTGGCCATTCTGCAACAAAAGTTAGAACGTGGAGGAGTAATCTAACCACACACATTGCTTTTTTTTAAGGAGTACAGGCATAACTTAGAGATATTGCAGGTTTGTTGCTGGACCACCAAAGTAAACTGAGCCATAATCTTTTTTCTGATGAAGAGTCTTATCTTCAATTTGTGAAAAATGCAACATCTCAAAGAGCAATAAGGTGATGCTCAATAAAATAAAATATACCTGTGCCTTACTAACTTTTAAGAAAATGTAAAGACATGTGCAAGGTATCTCCTCAAAATAATTTATTTTATCTGTTTTTATAACTTTATTTATTAAAAAATATTAGTACTCTATGCAGATCTACTTGAAGATAGTTGTGATGTGGACACCAGACCACAGTGTCCGCATCATTATAGATGAAATGAGACATTTGCATGGACTACGGAGTCTGGTGGAGGAAAAAGGACAGCTTGGCTTTTCTCTCAAGGGGAGCAAAAGCTGCGGCCCTTGCCATGACAGGCCTTTATTGGGTTTCTGGGCATATTACATGATGGTCCTCATTTACTATTCACAGATTTGCTTTAGGTGGTTACCTTTTACAGAAAACTAAGGCGCCATGTCACTAATCACATCTCAGAAGAGGGGTATTTGCAAATGAAAAGGCAAAAGTGGTTGAACCGGTTACACTCCATACTGGAGAGTTTTAGCATGAATTTTAGGAAGTTACTTTGCAGTAAATGTTTGCCACTGGAGGCTGGGCACATGCCTCGCACAATGGTCTCCTACATAGTTGTACTGATTTCCTGGAGGAGAAAGGAAGCCAATGAGGTTTAGATCTTGGAAAACAATTTGAAAATGGATAGAATGAAGGAGAATTTTGTTCTTATTGAGACATTTGTTTCATTTCTTTGAGATTAAAAGATAAACTAGTCTCAGGATTCTTTCCTTTCGCCACATCCTTCTCCTTTTTTTGTTTTACTGAACTTATTTAGGGTGACATTTGTTTTCAAAACCATAGAGGTTTCAAATGTACAACTCAATATAATATCATCTGCACACTGTATCATGCACCATCACCCCAATCAAAGTTTCTTTCTGACCCCATCCCTTCCCTTTGCCCACCTCCACCTACCCCCAACCTTTCTCCCCTCTGGCCTTCACCACACTGCTGTCTGTTTCCATGGGTTATACATAAATGTTTTTTGCTTGATCCCTTTGCCTTCTTTCATCCAGTCTGCCAACACCCTTCCCCACTAACAGCTGTCAATCTTTTCCATGCATCTACACCTCTGTTTCTATTTTGTTCATCAGATTTCAAATATAAATGAGATCATACAGTATTTGTCTCTGATTGGCTTATTTCACTTACCATAACAACATCTAGGTTTATCTATGATATTGCAAAAGGTAAATATCTTTCTTCTTTTTTTAACAACCAAGAAGTATTCCATTGTGTAAATGCACCGCAGCTTTCTTACCCATTCATCTACTGATTAGTTCTAGAATGTTTCCACACCTTGGCTATCCTGTAGGTTGTGGGTTATTGTTAAGCTGATTAATACTACTCTCTTTGATATGAGGCAAGGAGCACTTCATTTTTTTGCATAAAGTTATAAACTCAAGTAACTACAAGGAGAATTAAAAAAAAGATTTAGGTCGTGTGTTATGATTTTTTCAGTGTTGGTTTAATTAAATTGAAAAGAATGTGCTCTCCTAACCAAAAAAAAAAAAACAATCCTACCTCTCTTTGTCAGTCTCTGAGCTAGTCTCAACCTCCTCAGGGAATACAAGTGAAAATTTTATGACATTGTGTACTATCACATTATTATTTTTTATTTATGGATAAAATATTTTTATTATTATTTTTAATGTTTATTGTTTACACTACTACAGTTGTTCCAATTCTCTTCCTTTGTCCCCCTCCACCCAGCCTTCCCTTACCTCCATAGTCAGTTCCCACATCATTGTCCATGTCCATGGGTCCTTCATATACATTCCTAACTAATCCCTTCACCTTCTTTCAAATAGTCCCCCTCTGACCTCCCTTCTTACATCTGTCAATCGATTCCATGATTCCATGCCTCTGATTCTATTTTGCTCATTGTTTATTTTGTTCATTAGTTTCCTCTTAAGAGATAATATGGTAATTGTCTTTTAACAACTGGCTTATTTCATTTAGCGTGATAGCCCCCAATTCCATCCATGCTATTGCAAAAGTTAGGAATTCCTTCTTTCTTCTCTGCTGTTTGGTATCCCACTGTGTAAATGTACTGTTACAGAAAAACGAACTCTTACACGATCTGAGGTGACGGAGTAAGCCTTTATTACACGCGTGGGCCCAGAGGAGACAGCTTCCAAATTCTGGGCACTGAGGAGGGGTCAGGTGGGTGGTTAAGTACTTTTGCAACAAAGTGAGGAGGGGAGAGGTCTCGTGATACAAGCAGGAATGTGGAAGCCAAGGCAGAAGCAGAGGGCGAAAATTGCCTGGGGCCGCGACAAAGAGATAGTAAGAAATTAACTGAGTCCCAGACAGAGAGTCAACTAGTTAACAGTTGGTCGTCTGGAGCCCTGGAAGCCAGCGGGGAGTTGTCAGAGGTCCAGAACAGATAGGCTGAAGTCGGGAAGCCAGCAGGGAGCCAGCAGGGGCTAATGCAGAGTGCCAGCTTCAATCTCTAAGTACACTTTTAATTTTTTACTACATTACCACAGTTTTTTGATCCACTCACTAACTGATGGGCATTTAGACTGTTTCCAAATGTTGGCTATTATAAATAGTACTACCCTCAACATGAGAGTGCAAAAATTCCTTGAATTGATATTTTGGGATTCTTAGGGCATATTTCCAGCAGTGAAAGTGCTGGGTCAAAATGTAGTTCCATTTTTAATTTTTTGAGGAAATTCCAAACTGTTTTCCACAGTGGCTGTACCAGTCTGCACTCCCACCAACAATGCACTAAGGTTCCCTTTGCTCTTCATCCTCGACATCACTTGTTATTTGTTGATTTATTAATGATAGCCATTTTAGCAGTTGTGAGATGATAGCTCAATGTGGTTTTAATTTGCATCTCTTTGATGGCCAGTGATGGGGAACATCTTTTCATATGTCTATCGGCCCTCTGTATATCCTCCTTGGAGAACTGTCTATTCAGGTACTTTGCTCATTTTTTAATTGGATGGTTTATCTTTCTGGTGTTCAATTGTGTGAGTTCTTTATATACTTCGGAGAACAAACCCTTGTCCAACATATCATTGGCAACTCTGTTCTCCCATACAGTGAGTTCACTTTTCATTTTGATAATGGTTTCTTTAGCTTTCCAGAAACTTTTTAATTTGAGGTAGTCTCATTTATTTATTTATTTTTTCTTCTATTTATCCTGACTTAGGAGATATATTGGCAAAAATATTGATACTTGAGATATCTGAAATTTTATTGCCTATGTTTTCCTCTAGGAGTTTTATGGTATCACAATTTATATTTAAGTCTTTTACCCATTTTGCATTTATTCTGATGTACAGTGAAAGTTGATGGTCTAGTTTCATTTTATTTCTTTGACCAGTCCGATTTTCCCAATACCATTAATTGAAGAAACTATCTTTATCTGATTGTATTCTTATGTCCCCTTTGTCAAGAATTTTTTAAAACTTTGGAGCCATTCTTTTATTTTTAATATATTTAATTTTAGAGAGAGGGGAAGGCAGGGAGAAAAAGAGGGAGAGAAACATCAATATGAGAAAGAAACGTCCTTTGGTTGCCTCTCACAAGCCCCCAACTGGTGAACTGGCCTGCAACCCAAACATGTGCTCTGACTGGAAATCAAACCAGTGACCTTTTGGTTCTCAGGCTGGTGCTCACTCCACTGAGCCATACCAGCCAGAGCTGTAAAATATTAATTGATCATAGAGACATAGGTTTATAGAGGCTTTCTATTCTGTTCCATTGATCTATGTGGCTGTTCTCATGTCAGTACCAGACCGTTTTGATTACAGTGTCCTTTTAGTATGGGTTGATATCAGATATTGTGATACCTCCAACTTTGTTCTTCTTTCTCAAGATTGATGAGGCTATTTTGGGTCTTTTTTGGTTCCAAATAAATTTTTGGAATTATTCATTCTAGATCTGTGAAATATGCCATTGGTATTTTAATAGGAAGTGTACCAAATCTATGGTTTGCTTTGGGTAGTACAAACATTTTGATGATGTTAATTCTTCCAATCCATGAACATGTTATATGCTTCCATTTATTTGTATCTCTTTAAATTTCTTTCTTCAGTGTCTTATATTTTCCCAAGCACAGGTATTTTACCTCCTTGCTAAATTTGTTCCTAGGTACTTTATGTTTGTTTTGTGTTGCCATGGTAAATGGAATTTTTTTCTTAGTTTCCCTTTCTGATAAATCATTGTTAGTGTTCTAAAATGCCATTGATTTCTGAATTGTCTTTGTATCCTGTCACTTTGCAAAGTTCCTTTTTAGGTTGAGTATTTTTTTTTTTTTTTTTTTTGCAGTCTGTAGTGTTTTCTATGTACACTATCATGTTGTCTGTGAATAACAACAGTTTTAATTCCTCCTTTCCAATTTGGGTGCCTTTTATTTTTCTTGTCTGATTGCTGTGGCTAGGACTTCCAGTACTATGTTCTATAAGAGTGGTGAAAGCAGATACCCTTGTCTTTCTCCTAATCTTAAGGGAAACACTTTTAGTTTTTTCCTGTTGAGGATGATGTTAGCAGTGAGTTTGTCATATATGGCCCTTATTATGGTGTGGTACATTCCCTCCATTCACACTTTGCAGAGTGTTTTTATCATAAACTGGTGCTGGATTTTGACAAATGTTTTTTCTGAATCTATTCATATGATCATGTGATATTTGTCTTTTATTTTGCACATGTGATAAATCACATTTATTGATCTTTGAGTATTGTACCATCCTTGCATCCCTGGAATAAATCCCACTTGATGATGGTATATGATCTTTTGGTGTGTTGCTGGACCCAGCTTGCTAATATTTTGTTAAAGATTTTAGCATCTATGTTCATCAGAGATATTGGCCTACAATTGTTTTTTGTTATGTCTCTACCTGGTTTTGGACTTAGGATGGTACTGGCCACATAAAAAAAGTCCCAGAGTCTTTCCTCTTTCTTAATTTTTTTGGAATAGTTTGAGGATAGGTGTTAATTCTCCTTTTAATGTTTGGTAAAATCACTTATGAAGACATCTGGTCCAGGGCTTTTGTGTACTGGGAGTTTTTTGATTATTACTTCAATTTTGCTAGTTGTTATCTATATATTCATGTTTTATGCTTCTTCCTGATTCAGTTTTAGAAAATTGTATATTTCTAGAAATTTATCCATTTCACCTAGACTGTCCATTTTCTTGGCGTGTAGTTGTTCATAGTAATTTCTTACAATTCTCTGCCCTTTTGTGATATCAGTTGTTACTTTCCCTCTTCTGTTTCTGATTTTATTTACTCGGGCTCTCTTTTTTTGTTGACAAGTCTGGTTAAATTTTGTTAATATTGTTTATCTTTTCAAAGGACCATCTTCTAGATTCATTAATCCTTTGAACTGATTTTTGTTTATTTGTTTATTGTTTGTTTACTTTTTAAAAAATCTTTATGTCATTTAATTCTTCTCTGATCTTGATTATTTCCTTCCTTCTACTCACTCTGGCCTTTGTTTGTTTTTATTCCTCTAGTTCCTTTGGATGTAGGGTTAGGGCATTTATTTGAGTTTTTTTTTAATCTTCTTTAGATAGGCTTGCAATGCTATGAACTTCCCTCTTCATACTGCTTTCTCTGTCTCCTATAGGCTTTGTGCTGTCGTGTGTTCATTTTCACTTGTTTTCAGATACCTTTTGATCTCTTCATTAATCTCATTGTTAACCCATTCATTATTTAATAACCTATTATTCACCCTTCATGTATTTGAATGTTTAGGAGTTTTTTTCTTATGATTGGTTTGTAGTTTCAAGCCATTGTAATCTGAGAAGACACTTGATATGATTTCAATTTTCTTCAATTTATTAAGGCTTATTTTGTGTCCTACCACATGGTCTTTCTTTGAAAATGATCCATGTGCTTTTGAAAAGAACATATATTTAACTTATTTGGAGTAAAATGTTCTATAAATATCAATTAAGTCAATTTGATCTAGGGTGTCATTTAATGCCAATATATCCTTCTTAATTCTTGGTTTGGAAGATCTATCCATTATGGACAGTTAGATGTTAAAACCCCTCACAATGACTGTATTGCTATTGGTCTCTTTCTTAAAGTCCTCCAAGATTATCTTTATACATTTGGGTGCACTTATATTTACAAGGGTTGTATCCTCTTGTTTGACTACTCCCTTTGGTATTATGTAGTGACTTTCTTTTTCTCTTGTTATGGCCTGCGTTTTGAAGTCTGTTTTGTCTGATATAAGTATTGCTACACTGTTTTTTTATGTTCATTTGCATAGAATATTTTTTCCCATCCCTTCTCTCTCAGTCTTTGTATATCTTTTGTTCCGAGGTGGGTTTCTCATAGACAGCATATGTGTTTCCTAAAGCTGGCATAAGCCAATGTCAGACGTTGTCCCAATCTAGCTCTGTGTCATCTGTTCAAAGCTACTAGTGATCCACAATCTGTGGCTGCCTCCTTCAGGGATGGCTGCATCCAGGATGGTCCTTGCTATTCTGTACTGCTGGCTTTTTATCAACACAAGGTCCAGGGGTGTGTCAACTAGTGATTAAAAACACTGTAGGTACCACCTCCCCCTGCTTTTGTCTGTGGTCCTGCCATTAATCTTAGTCTAGCTGCTGACTTGTCTGTTTCTGAGAGGTCTTCTGGTGGAATTGGGAAGATAGGACCCCTGGATCTACTATGGGAGGTGCCATTTGGGCTTCCATGAAGATGGTGGGTGTATTTATATGTCTGAGACTGTCCCGGACTATTTCCCCTGAACTTGGCAGGCCAAGTCTCTAGTAGGATAGCATCTGCGGCCTCCAGAGCCCAAAGTTTGGGTGTGTCAGAAACAAAGAGGTGATGCAGGCACCGGCTCACAGTGCCTGCAGTGTTATGGATGAAACATGAGAAAAATTCACATGGACTACCGAGTCCTGTGGAGGAAAAGGGGATGGCCTGGATACTCCTGCAAGGGGGGAGCACTGCAGAGCAGCCTGGCTACCCTCTCAAGGGGAGAGAGCACTGACACTTGTCAGGACAGGCCTTTATTGGGTTTCTTGTGCAGGAAGGTACAACTTATTAATCATTCTCAGGCAGTAAGGGTCACACAGTAGATAGTATGCAAAGAACTATTAGGGCTTCTTCTGAGTCAGGGTCTGTCAGCTAAAGGGCTATAAAACCTTGGAAAGTAACCTCGTTTCCTGCTCAGGTCTTTATCATTTAACTAAAAGCATTTTTAGCAAAGCAGGCTTTGCAGGATTTTACATATCCTTTCTTAGGTCTGATCACCACTGGGGGAGCCCGCCCTTTCCAGCACAGGGCTGCACCCCTCTCTGTCATTGTTTCAGGCTTAAGTCAGACAAAAGAGGCAAGGTAGCCAAGGAATTTTCAGAGACTTCTCAAAGACTCATGGGAGTCAGGCTTCATCAAAGCCTAGGGGTGAGGACCCAGCACCCCCTTTCTCCATAGCACCCCAAGTCCTTCCCTGGGGCCTCCATGTGCTCATTCACCCCTTGGGGAATCTTACCCATCATCAGCTAACTGATGAAGCATTGAAGGCCAGCTATGAAAAAAGGAGCAGAAGCGGTGCTCCAGCCAGGGAGATAAGCTCTGTCTCCTTAGTGGCTTATGGACCGAAGGTCGCTCACTCTGCCTTTGCCATGGGGGGTTTACAGCTCCTGAAACCAGGCAGGG
>PVKM010011593.1:0-32990 GCA_004027735.1 Carollia perspicillata
CACTGTCAGCCTGTTCTCTTTTTCAGTGTCTTTGGTTATATTTTGCTTGTTTGTTTGTTTTGTTGTTTAGGTTCCTGTTAAAGGTAAGATCATGTGGTATTTGTCTTTTACTACCTGGCTTATTTCACTTAGCATAATGCTTTCCAGTCCATCCATGCTGTTGCATAGGATAGGAGCTCCTTCTTTCTTTCTGCTGCATAGAATTCCATTGTGCAAATGTACCATAGTTTTTTGATCCACTCATTTACTGATGGGCACCCAGGTTGCTTCCAACACTTGGCTATTGTAAATTGTGCTGCTATGAACATCTCTCTGTTTCTTGATCCTATCCTTGAGGCAGTCACAGTACCACAAGGGTGCAAAACTGATCTGCCAAGCCCAGTGCTCATTTCCAACCCTTTTGTCAGGGTAAGGTCATTGCCAGTAAACCTTAGGTCTAAGGGTCAGAAAGAGGCAGCTCCCCAGGAGAAATAAGGAGATTATCACCAAGAATAAGGAGAAATGTAAACTGAGCATGCAAAACATTCGTTTCTCCGCAATGCTATCTTATCCATAGCTTGAGTCAGAAAAAGGAGTTAAGGACTTCTCTACTAAAATCTTGAAAGAAAAAATAAAGCCAACAGTTGGAATATGCCCTGCATTATGCTGTACATGTTAAGAATGTTTTTGACTGCAAGTAACAAAACAACCAACAAATAATGGCTTGAGCAATGGAAGGTTCATTTTTCTTACAGGGAAAGTGAGTGGTTTTTGGCCCTGATTCAGAAGCTTAACAGTGTCAGGTCTCTGGGCTGGGGACTCTGAGGCTCTCTTAGTATTTCCCAGAAGCAGCTAAATGGTTGCACTAAATCTAAGTAACATATCCTCAAAAGCAGGAAGCAGGAGGCAGTACAGAGTAATATATGTACTTCTTTCTGATCAAGAAGAGAAATCTCTTTCCCAGGAACCTTCAGGAAACTTCTCTTTAGCTCTCATTAGCCAGAACTGGACCACACAGCAAGGTCCAGCAGCAGGGGATACTGGTATCTGCTTCTTCAGGATCTAGGGTGGGCACCTGACAAAAGAGGCCATGGCTTTGAACTTCAACATTGTCTACCATAACTTTGTTAACAAATGTGTTTTTGATCCCATTTCTTCCACCCAACCAAATAAGGCACCTTGACCTATTAGATCTGAAAAGAGAGTAAGTCTTGATCCCATAACCTTAGGACCTCCACAACTTTCCAAAGGAGTAACTAGACATTTTCAAAATAGCAATTGAATTGTAAACTCTACAAAAAGGGGAAATCAAAGCTTACGTTTATATTCTACAGAAATCAGCACAGTGCCTGGCAAATTGTAGATAATAAATATTCTGAACTAAACCAAAATACCTTGCTCAGAGATAGTCATTTTTCTATTAATAGTCAACTTAATTATAGATCAAAATGTATCTATTTATTCTTTTAACTGGTTTCCCTTTTAGTAATAACTGGTGTCAGCTCACACATAGGTTTTTATGTGTTTGTTTGTTTGTTTGTTTCTCTATTCATCAATAAAGGGGTCTATACACAAGGAAAATTTTTTTAGCCGCATACTCTAATCCCAAACATGGATAGATAATGTCAAAATCACCCAGGAAACTTTTACACACAGATCCCAACTTAGCAGTCTCAGAATTTCTGATTCCTTGCTTCCTAGATCCTTAAGTAATTGGATCTTTAAAAAGCTTCTGATTCCAGCTAAGTTTGGAAATACTAGTCAAACCAACCAAAGTAGTCAGCTCAAACAAACTAAAATAATCCATTTTCATTTCCCTGGGAAGTCCAGTGGGCATCCTATTGTCAAAGGTTTGTCCAGCAACCCAGTGACTACTTTACTTAACTATTAAGAGATCTTGAACAGTTGAACTCCTTCTAAAAAGATAAGGAATGTCTCAACAGTGAGGACATTCAAGAAGTTAATTTTGGCACCTGCCATGTAGACAATGAACTTTGCCAAGTTCTGTGTCTTCCCAGAAACCAGCCCCAAAACAATTCATTATCCAAAGTCATCAGCTGACTCGGCCTCCCCAGCCAGAATCTCTCCCTCCCACTCTCTTATGGACACATGATCCATATCAGTGACAAACACTAAAGCCTATATTTATAATCAGTCAGATACATGAACATTCCTTTGATTTTTATCCACTTAGATTTAATATTTGGCCAATTTCCCTAGATCAATGGCCTGCAAAATCTTTAAGATTGTCCCCCCATCACAACTCTTTGCCCCACCTTACATTGGAGGTCCAGAGACCCGAGATGACAAAGCAAGCCAAGGATCCCAATCTCATGCATTTATCCAGTCAACAGAAAGAATGATCTATCTCAGGGTGCATTGTTTTTTCTACCTGCCCAATAAATACAGTGGTATATAGCAAGAAAAGCAAATGTTTATTACAACCTTTTTTTCTAAAGCCCTGAGTATTTTCTGTATATAACATCTATCCCACTGAAAAGTCAGTATGTGAATCTATGTTTTTATGAAACACAAAAGAGAACTACAAAGAGCCTATACCCAAGCAAGACAAACCCCCCACCACCACCCTGTTGTCAAGGACAACAGCCAGTGTTTTCAGCCTTTGTTACATTCTCTTCAAGACAAAAGGTAGATTGATTTCCTCACTGAACAAATGGTAGGCCTATACCCAGGAGCCTTCAGTCCTGGGGAGAATGAGATTGTCAATAAGGAGGTAAATTCTTGCTCTTGACTGCTCTGTTCACTTGTTGTCCCTCCCACCCTCCCACTTTCAGTTAACTGGAACATCAAAAGAATAGTAATTCAGCAATACAATATGGTTAACGAAATTTGATGCAAACACATCAGTCTAAGAGCAAGAAAATAATCTCCCTACTGCATATTTAATATTCCTCATATCTTCCTGGACATGTTATACTTTCCTTTGGGCTACTTGTTGAAAGAATTAAAAATCTAGAGATAAGGGAGTGAACAATTAGGGTCCAGGATCCAGTGAGGAACTAGGCCAATGTTCCATGGTTTGAAGAACCTGAGAAGCTGGGGACAAAGGGGATGTGACAAAATAACACTTTCTAAATATGTAGAAAGCCACCAAAGTGATGTACACTGAGTACTGGGCACAAGAAAATAAGTGGAATTATAATGAGATGTGGCAATTGGACAGTAGGAAAAATATTATAATATTGAGCTAGTTATTGAGAACAGTTATGATTGTCTGAGAAGACAGTCTCAGAGACCTGTCTGAGTTCTCACAGGTTAAGTAAGTGGTAAATTCAGGATTTGAGCCCAGGTCTGGCAGACACCATGGTGGGTTTGCAGAGAGACAAAAAGAAACAGTAAAAGATGACCTCAGATTATTCTCTCATCCTCATTAGTGAAACTAACACTATGACTTTATATTAGTCTGCCCTCCTCCAATTAGGATGGCCATGGTTTTGCCACTACTTATAATAAATCTTTAGGCTTGAATATCTAATCCTGTGATGGCTAGGCAATGGAAAAGTGTGGTATATTTTACCATTGCAAAAAAATTTCGCTTTTGCCCCTGGGGTCTTTGTCCTTATGGGAATATTTGACATCTTGCTCTGTTGACATTGGGTTTAGTCATGTGATTTGTGTTACCTCTTCTTGCAAGGGGTTTATACATCTCCACCCTGTTGAACTCAGGAGTGTCCATGCAGCGTTCCTTTGCCAGTGAAACGTGAGAAGAAGTAATGCACGTCAGCTCCAAATAAGAACTGTTAGAGCCGGTTCCTGTTCACCTTGTCTTGTTTCCTTCTGCCACAGGCTGTCGGTGACCTGTCAGTTATCATGAAGACTGATGACAATATTAAGTGGACTCATAGCCAACACATGATGGATATTTAGTGAATATGAAGTAGATCTTTATTGTTGTAACCACTAAGATTTCAGGGTCATTCGATACTGTAGCATAAATTAATGTAATCTGCCTGATGAGAAAAAGTGATCCTGATTTTCATATTCTAAGGGACCGTCCAAAGACCAAAGTGTATGGATTCAACAGAGGATGAATGGCTACTTCATCATGATTTATTCATCCCAACCCCTCAATCTAAACGACTTCATCCAAACCTTTTCCTGCAAGTCCCAAAAATTGGGGTCAGGAGTGTAAAACATAATTTTTAATCAATATACAGAATGTCTCCATAAATTCTCTTTTAAAAAACGGTGAAAACACTGCCTAGAATTGGACATAGTCCTTATTATACATGGATTCTGATCCACCAATTAGCTACCAGATGACAGGTCTGGGGCATATTATCCTGTCTCTTTAAACCATTGGTTAAACAAGAACAATACAGTATTGCATAAAGGGTGGACTTACAGAGGTTGTGTGGCAACATCACTAATAATCATGGTAATGCAAATCAAAACCGCGATGAGATGTCACCTTACACTTGCTAAGATGTCTATTATGTACAAGATAAGAGACAAGTGTTGGTGAGGCTTCAGAAAAAAGGAAACTTATAGACTGTTGTTGGAAATGCAGATTGGTCAAGCCACTATGAAAAATAGTATGGAAGTTCCTTAAGCAATTTAAAATAGAGCTACCATATGCTCCCACAACCCCACTGCTAGGTATACATGTAAAGGAAACTATCTCAAAGAGGTACCTGCACCCCCATGTTCAATGCAGCATTACATAGACTAGTGAAGACACGGAAACAACCTAACTGTCCAGATGCATAAATGCATACAGAAAATTAAAGGTATCTATTTCAGAATTCATATATACATACATACATACATATAATTCATCTATAAAAAAAGAAAGAAATCCTGTAATTTGCAACAACGTGGTTGGACCTTGAAGGCATTATACTAAGTGAAGTAAGTCAGACAGAGAAAGACAAGTACTGTGTGATTTTCCTGATATGTGTCACCTAAAAGGAAACCTAAACTCATAGACATAAAGAACAGATTGGTGGTAACCATTGGCAGGAGGAAGGGGAAATGGGTGAAGGTGGTCAGAAGGCACAAACTTTACTAATTAAACAAATAAATTTTGGGGATGTAATGTATAGTATAGTGACTGCAGTTAACAATATTGTATTGTACACTTGAAAGTTGTCAAGGGAGTAGATCTTAAAAGTTCTCATTATAAGGAAAAAAAGACTTGTAACTACATGAAGTTGAATGTTAACTAATAATACAATATACCACACATTGTGATAATCATTTCACATTATATCAAATCATTATGTTGCAAATCTTAAATTCATAAACGTTTTATGTCAATTATATTTCAGTAAAACTAGAAAAATTCTTCTAAATTGGAAAGAATAAAAGATGAGTATTGTGGGGATAAAATGAGGCAAAATACATAAAAGCCTTGCCTGCGCTTGCCACATGGTAAAAACACTCAATAAATGTTAGTTTTATCAGAGTCTAATGGGGTGGCAAAATATAACCATAAATAACTATAACAAAGGTGCATGTTTAATGCTGTGTGAGTGACACAGAGGACGTGCTACATATGACGGCAGGACAGAGGAGAAAACGAGTTTGACTGCAGAGGGGGAGGAGAGATGCTAGAGACTTCATGGCAATGACGGCCATCGAATTTGGCCACTTATATTACTCGAGATCTTTTCAATATGAATCTATACTCTGAACATGTCCTAGATTTAGGTGCAAGAAAAATTTTCTCTTTCCTGAAAATTTACAGTCATTCCCTTTACTAGACAGGGAACTGTGACCTAGTATACTTCCTTCTTTGCTTTTGAATATTAGAAAGATCTGGACAAATATAATGTTTGATGCTGGGAGTTGTCTCAGCTTTGCTCTCCCCTTCCTTATGGTTTCTGATTTTGCTTTTGATCACTTTTACTACCTATATAAACCTCATGCCTATATTTTTATTTATAATAAGCTTCCTCACATCCATTCTTATGCATTAATGGTATTTATGTTTTAAATAAATAAAATACATTTTTTTAATCTCCCTTGTAGTCTTTCTTTAGTCCTTTATTTGGGTAATTTGGTCAAGGATGGTAAGAGAGATTTTTTTCTTTCTTTTGTGGTTTATCCAGAACTTAATAGAATGGGCAGTAAGAATGATCAAGCCAGGCTAGTACCCTGCACTGTGGCAATAGTAATTAAAGTGCTAAGTGCTGATATTCAGGTTAGATTCAATTAGCATCATATCTCACTTTAGCAAAAAGGGAAATCAGCATAGCCAAAAGCAGGTCACCATTCTTAGCTGACCAACAGTTTTTAAGTTAAAAGGCATGTTTTTAGGTTGGGGAGGTGTCAGTAGGAACACCACTACCTTAGGTCTATAAAAGAAGAACAAAGTCAGATTTTCAAGTCAAACCAGCGAAATGATTTCATGTATTCCAACTACAACACACCTGGATCCTTTTAAGTAAGACAACTACTGCTCCCCTTTCTACAGAAAAGTAAAGGAGAAATCAAGGACTTACAGAAGGCTGGGCATAAGAGCAAGTTAAAATTCAAATGTTTTGTGTTAACATAACCAGAACAAATACCAATTTCAGAATTCTTCTAAGGGACATAATTAAATTGATTTTATGTCAACTAAGTAAAATAAGTAAGGTTGTAATATATAGGTACTAACACCATTACTATTTGTGTCAGTTGATAAAACGCAGTTCATATGGAAACATGGTATTAGCAAAACAAGAATCTAACAGACTTATTTGTACGAACAGGACATTTGAAGCTCTGATTTAATAATTTCATTGTAATCATTGACGTAATGCCCTTTCATAAAACCTCGGGAAAATGTCTAAGAGGCTTTTAAAAACTAACACAGTCAACCTGCTAATCGTATTGTGTTGTGACCATTCAAGGCTGGGCATTCTCATGATATTGGTGCTGACGGAAAATACTCACGGAGCCGATGGGATGTCTGGCATGCCTTTTTTCACAGATGGGAGAGCCGTGCATGCTGAAAGCTGCATGTCTCCCTGCATGTCTCTGCATGGCACATGTCATGGCCCTTGCTCCTCAGCTTGGCAACGAGCATGGCATCCATCATGGCACCCAGCAAGGAATCCCTACCTGCTTAAGTGCTAGAGGGGAACAAAGACAGGAAAATGACAGGACATTACATAACAGAACATAATTCTGCACATGTGAGCCCACTTCATGTTACAGGAACCGTTTATTGGACCCAGTCTCAAGGCTATGAGAAGACTACTTATCAGGCCCCTCCGAGGCTATGGGAACACTGCTCCCCTTGGTTACTCAGACACCTGGATGAGGAAGCCTGACTGCCTCCACTTACCCTATACATATCTATCAATAATTGTTAATGGAGTGTCAAAATAACACATCCTTATCATATGAAACTATCATTCAGTACAAGTAGTAAATAATTGCAGAGAAGGATTTCTGTTCATTAAACCAAAACATGTTTACTGCATAACAAGGAATTATTCTCTAGCATAAGAGAAAAAGAGATTGAAGAAGAGTTCACTGGTTAATTGAAGCTGAGTTTTTCAGAAGTTTTTTACAATATGACATCTTTTTTACATAATTTTATATTTGCAGTAGTATAATACCATGTCCATTTCATAGTTCACCTTTGCCAATGCTTGTTTTTACAGAAAATAGGAAATTAACAGGGGAATCATGAATATGTCAATCTCCCAAAAATAAATACTATTAATCTCTGGTTTATCATCCTGGTTTATTATTGTCATCATACACACTGTTTTTACAAGCTGTTTTACAAGCTGTATTATAAGCTATTTAAACTATGTTCACTAAAAAGTACTTGATGAATCTGTTTCCATACCAATATACTATTTTCCATTACTATATGGAATTCTATTGTTCAGTTTAACACAATATGAATTCCCATTGCTGGGGATTTTGGACAGTTCACTGACTGCTGTGAATATGGTAGTACAGTTGTCTTTACATATATAATTGCTTCCTTCAAATAATTTCCTCTAAATGGCATTTTCTATGTCAAAGAGAAAGCATATTTTTAAGGCTTTGGATGGAATTTCCCAATTGTCCTAGAAAGTCTTATACCTATTTATGCCCTATGAGCAATATAAGAAATTATTAACAGTACCTCCTGCTCTCTAGCAATG
This sequence comes from Carollia perspicillata, assembly GCA_004027735.1. NCBI lineage: Eukaryota > Metazoa > Chordata > Mammalia > Chiroptera > Phyllostomidae > Carollia > Carollia perspicillata. Next base: position 8,091 of record PVKM010011593.1, read on the forward strand.
GATATTATTACTCCTTTCAACATCTTGGTTCTTATAACATACATGTTTTAATTTCTGAGCAAGTGTTTCTCACACAATGATAAAGGGAGTCCAAGAATTCTCTCAGACCTAGCAGTTTACAGTGTAACCATAATCACCTGTGTTTTTTTTAAGAGTGAGAAATAAAATACCAGTCTGTATCCTTCATCATGGGCTTATTAACTTGACATTACTGCAAAGTTGCCTGACCTATTTCTGGAGTATCTTCCTAGCACATCACCTGCAGTTTGAAGAGGCTAGTAGCCAGATTTAAGTTCTTCCAGGCCCCTAGGGTTAATTGCCACTTCACTGGAGTAAATGATACCCAGGTATCTGTAATTTACTTAGTGGTATCCTGGTGTGTCAGAAGGGTTGAAGCACTCTCCAGCATAAAGTGCTGTAAAGGATGAATCTTATTCACTCCTGAGATTTAGAAGATAAGAACTTAACCTTTATGCTTAAGTATTTCCGATGTATAAATTAAAGGGAAACCGGTTGCAATTATAAATGAGCACTGTGAAACATAAATTGTGAATGTCAGGGGCTTAATACCATTTAAATTGACCGTGAATACTCTGTGTCCCTGAAGGGTCTGTACTAACTAAAACCTTTCATTTCCCATGATTACAGGTTATCAGGCAAAAGTATTTACCTTGATTCTATAATTCTACAACAAAATGCACCAGTAGGTTTTTGTGATAAAGAAAATGGGAGATGGAAAGCATGACCTTTAAATACCAACTCCTAATTGCAAAGATATGAATATGTAAATCCAATTACATACTTTTAAGGATTAGATATTAATTGGATCTGCCTTGATAGAAATTGCACAATCAATTCTTTTATTAGAAGTGATCATCACTTTACCTTTTGGCATTTGGTAATAACTGAGAAAAGAACACAGATTGTCCCTTGCTCTGAGATTTGCTGAGACCTCATTACAGCTCACAGAGGATAATATATTTGTCCTGGACTCTTAGCCATCAGAATATGGACTAATATTGTACTTTACTTGAAAAGGAATTAAAAGAGTGATTATACTAATACAACCTCTTCATCAGTGGGCATTTATATAGACTCGGGGCCTCACATCCTAACTAGATGACTGGCAATAAGGAAATGGTCAGCAGGCAGGAGACAGAAGTTCTTTCATAAAAAATTTATCGACATTCCTTGAAGGCTTGAATTTCTTTGCTTCTACCTCACTGATACCACACAAGTGTCTGAGATTCCTTAGCAACCTTACACATTCTCCTGTACATGTTCTTATAGTAATTTGTTGATATCAGCGGCGATGGTTAGTTTTACGTGTTAACTTGATTGGACCCCAGGATGCCCAGATGGCCAGTAAAACATCACTTCTAGGTGTGTCTGTAAAAATGTTTCTGAAAGAGATTAGCATTTGAATTGGTGGAGTGAGTAAAGGAGATGGCCCTCCCCACTGTGTATGGGCATCCTTCAATCCACTGAGGGCCCAAACAGAACAAAACAAAAGAAGAAGAGCAAATTCGCTTTCTCTCTGTTTGAGCTATCTGTCTTCTCCTGCCCTCAGACACTGGCACTCCTGATTCTTGAGCCTTGGTCATTGACTTAACTACACAACATGCTTTCCTGTTTCTCCAGCTTACAACAGCAGGCTGTAGGACTTCTTGGCTTCTGTAACCACGTGAGCCTATCCCTATGGATCACAGGGGGCAAACACAAGGCCTGAGGGCTGAATTCAGCCCTTCACTTCGTTTTATCCTGCCAGGCACCTTGTTTTTGCCCATCAGCAGCACAGAGCTCCTTGTCCCTAGTTAAGGAGTAGTTACATTTTAACAATCCTAAAATTACATTCAGCCCTTTGAAGGCAACCAAGAGGCTGATGTGCCCTGGTGAAAAGAATTTGACACCCATGGGATGGATAGATAGATAGAAAGAATATGTATATCTATACCTAGAGATGCATGTCCTATTGAATATCTTATCTCTATACATTAATGGACTAGACAAATACAGATGATATATATATATATGATATAGATATGCATGTAGATATAGATATAGATATCCATTCTATTGACTGTTTCTCTAGAGAACCTTAATATACCAACTTACTTGCAGTTGAACATAATATACGCTACCCAACAAACAGAAAAGAACTCATTATACATCATCATTCTATGGTGGAAAGTATGGTGGAAGATTTGAAAATGAATAAGAACATCTGGAGTTTGACAGGTCTGAAATTTAATTTTGGCTCTGAAATTTATTAGCTATGTGAAATTTACTTTACCCTTCTAGACATCTACTCCAGTCTGTGAAGTCAGAAAGCAACCAATCACACAATGGGATGATTAAGATGAGATAGTTTACGTGAAATGCTTCAGCACAGAAAAAGTGTACTAAAGACCCCTCCATCTTTGTAATCCTCAAGGAGCTTCTGATCTGAGAGAGGTGGGGTGCTAGAGGGAAGAGCTGGGAATAAAACAGTCTTAAGTAGAATATGATTGCAACTTAAATCAAATTATGTCCAGATGTGCAAAGAAAATAGAGATGCTTTATTTTCTCTAACTGAACTGACAATCCCCACAAGTCTCCCACTCACCCAGGTAACATGGAGAAAGGGGGTGGGGGGAAGCTGAACTTTACACTTCAAAGCATACCAATCTCTTCCAGTTTACTTTGGATGACTTGGGCTCTTTCAAGTAAATGTCCTAATTTTCCATGCCTTTCTCCTCTCACCATGAGGGTGGGGCTAACTTAACTTCATGGTGGTGGAGAGGTGATGGTTGCCTCATATTTTCCCCATTCACATCATTGTTGGTCTCTGTTTCAGAGTATTGCTCAACCCTGCCTCCTGTATAGCTGAGGTCTGATTAGACTCATCTGGGCATTTGAGCATTGTAGTGGCACCTACTCACCTTTAGAGTCTTTATTCCTATCATTTGTCCCGAGCTATAAAATGTACCCCCCTACAGCCTCTTTCTTCCAGCTCCAGGAGGCTTCTAGTTCAGCAAGCATTTCTTGGTACACCAGCCCTTTCAATGGGGTGTGCCACCTCTTCACATACTGTGAGGGTCCAGAAGTCTCAGCTCAGGTTCATCTATAGAGCCCACACTCTGTGCCACTGGTGTTCTGTCTCCTCCAAGGCATGTTGTACATGGCCAATACAAGGCATCCCCTTGAAGCTGAGAGTGTGCCAACAGCCTATTCCCACTGCCTCAGCATTCATAAGATTCTCAGACACCCTCAAAATCCCTTTTAGATGTTAGTGTCCTCTCTGTGCCCCTTGCCATTTCCAAACTGAGGAGATAATAAGGTCATCAACGTCTAACCTCATTGCCCGACTCCTAGTCTGTCTTATCTCTTTCTGAAATCAGGATAGAAAGGCTGGGTTGTTTTGTATTATCCTGTCTGGTAGGATCTTTTTCACATCATATTCTCCTTCCTTAGATGCCATTTTCCTTCCATTTCAACTTAATGGTGGATAGGGTGAAGGGAAAGAAACTGATTTACCAATAAGGGAATTTAAATCAGTAGGTGGCTCCCTGGCTGGTGTAGCTCAGTGGATTGAGTGCAGGCTGCAAACCAAAGAGTTGTCAGTTCAATTCCTAGTCAGGGCACATGCCTGAGTTGCAGGCCAGGTCCCTGGTGGAGGACACTCGAGAGGCAACCACATATTGATATTTCTCTCCTTCTCTTTCTCCTTCCCTTCCCCTCTCTCTAAAAAATAAATAAATAAAATCTTTTTTAAAAATCTTATAAATCAGTAGGTGGCTAGAAAATAGTTTGGCTGTTGCATTAGTAATAATAATTTAAAGTGTGAGAAGTACAGTATGAGAAATGGAAATCCAGAGTTCAGAAAGCAATAATAATTATATGTACATTGAAAATACAACAAAGACAATATCACAGGTAACTAGACACATAAAGACCACCTCAATCCAGCTTTGAAGATATATCTTATACAGAGTCCTGAGCTCTAGGTACTCATTTCCCACATCCCTAAGCCAAAACAAGCCCTGGCCCAGAAACACTTCTAGATATGTAGTTATGAGCAATATTACTTTATCCAAAACAGCTTCCATCTTTGATCAGCATCTCCTTTCCTTAGAAATGCCCTGCAATTTCAGATCAGGAAAGAATAGCTCTTACTGCAAACTCAGTTCCTACAGTAGATAACAACAAAATAATCCTGACTACAGAGGCCAACAGCTATTCTCTGTCCATAGGATTCTTGACTCTGCTACCATTTCTCTTTACCCAGCTTTTATCTACCTCCAATAAATACCTGTATACCGTTTTACATATATTTAGCTTGAATTTGCAATCATTCTCTCTGCAAAAAGATAAAGCTTGATATTGTTTACCTAAAAAGACAAAAAGTCGACACCAGCTGCAATATTTTACCATCCATTCATTCATTTAACAGAAATAGTTATTAAGAGCCTACTTTATGCTGGTCACTATTCTAAGCAGTGAAAAATATCCTAACCCTCTGGAAGCTTAGTTTCTAGTGAAGGTAAACAGGAGAGAGAGAGAGAGAGAGAGAGAGAGAGAGAGAGAGAGAGAGAGAGAGAGATTAGTGCCATGAAGAAAAATAAAGGTTAAGGAGAAAGGGAGTGACAGAGTCAGGGTTGTGGTCTTGTTTTGTTTTGAACAGAGTGGTCATAAAAGACCTTTGTGGCATGGGAACATTAAGCAGAATTTTGAAGAAGGTGAGAAAACAAGCCATGTGTTTATCCTGGGCTACATGCCAGAGAGTGAGGAGCAGTTGCCAAGACTTGGAGAGGGAGGTTTGGTGTGTTCTAGAAATAAAAAAAAGATCAATATATCTAGAACATCTGGAGAAAGCAGAAAGAATAAAAGGAAATATAGTCAGAGAGGTAACTGGGGTTGGGAGGAAACATGTAGGTTCTCATAAGCTATGGTAAAGATGTTATTACAAGTGACATGTTCATTTGGAAAATTTTGAGCAGATTTGTCTTATTATTTTTTATTTTTAAGTAATTTTTTATTTTAATTGTTGTTCAAGTACAGCTTTCTGTCTTTTACTCCCATCCCACCCCCCCATCCATCCTTCCCCACCTGCCTCCCATTTCCACCCCCCTTAGTTTTTGTCCATGTGTCTTTCATATTGGTTCCTGTAATCCCTTCCCTTTTCCCCCTGAAATTCACTCCCCTCTCCCCTCTCCCTACCTGGCTTATTTCACTTAGCATAACGCTTTCCAGTTCCATCCATGCTGTCACATAGGGTAGGAGCTCCTTCTTTCTCTCTGTTGCATAGAATTCCATTGTGTATATGTACCATAGTTTTTTGATCCATTCATTTACTGATGGGCACCTAGGCTGCTTCCAGCACTTGGCTATTGTAAATTGTGTTGCTATGAACATTGGGGTGCATAGGTTCTTTTGGATTGGTGTTTCAGGGTTATTAGGGTATAATCCTAGCAGTGGAATTGCTGGGTCAAAAGGCAAATCCATTTTTAGTTTTCTGAGAAAATTCCATACTGTTTTCCATAGTGGTTGTACCAGTCTGCAATCCCACCAACAGTGAACTAGGGTCCCCTTTTCTCCACAACCTCTCCAACACTTGTTGTTTGTCACTTTGTTTATTATGGCCATTCTAACTGGTGTAAAGTGGTATCTCATTGTGGTTTTAATTTGCATCTCTCTGATAGCTAGCAATATTGAGCATCTTTTCATGTGTCTCTGGATCCTCTGTATGTCCTCATTGAAGAAGCATCTGTTCAAGTCCTTTGCCCATTTTTTAATTGGATTGCTTGTCTTCTTAGAGTAGATTCGTGTAACTTCTTTATATATTTTGGAGATTAAACCCTCGTCTGAGGTATCATTAGCAATTATGTTTTCCCATACAGTTGGTTCTCTTTTTATTTTAATACTCTTTTCTTTAGCTGTGCAGAAGCTTTTTATATTGATGAGATCCCATTTGTTTATTCTTTCCTTTATGTCCCTTGCTCTGGGGGGACGTATCAGTAAAAATGTTGCTGCATGAAATATCTGAGATTTTCCTGCCTGTGTTCTCCTCTAGGACTTTAATGGTGTTTCAGCTTATATTTAAGTCTTTTATCCACCTTGAATTTATGTGTATGGTGTAAGTTGGTGCTCGAGTTTCATTCTTTTGCACATAGCTGTCCAGTTCTCCCAACAACATTTGTTGAAGAGGCTATCTTTACTCCATCTTATGTTGCTGCCCCCTTTGTCCAATATTAATTGACCATAGAGACTTGGGTTTATTTCCGGGTTCTCTATTCTGTTCCACTGGTCCATGTGCCTGTTTTTATGCCAGTACCAGGCTGCTTTGATTACAGTGGCCTTGTAATACAGTTTGGTATCAGGTATTGTGATCTCTCCTACTTTGTTCTTCTTTTTTCAAAAGTGCAGCAGCTATTCAGGGTCGTTTATGGTTCCATATAAATTTTTGAAGTGTTTGCTCTATGTCTGTGAAATATGCCATTGGTACTTTAATAGGTATTGCACTGAATCTGTAAATTGCTTTGGGTAGTATGGACATTTTGATGATGTTAATTCTTCCAATCCATGAACACAGTATATGTTTCCATTTGTTTGTGTCTTCCTTGATTTCTTTCTTCAGTGTTGTGTAGTTTTCTGCATATATTGGTTAGGTTTACTCCTAGGTATTTTATTTTTCTTTTTGCTATATCAAATGGGATTTTTTTTCTTGATTTCTGCTTCTGCTGTTTCATTATTGGTATACAAAAATGCCTTTGATTTCTGGACATGGACTTCATATCCCACTGTTTTGCCAAATTCATTTATTAGGTTGAGCAGTTTTTGGGTGGAGTCTACAGGATTTTCTATGTACACTATCATATCATCTGCAAACAATGACAGTATTGTTTCCTCCTTTCCAATTTGGATGCCTTTTATTTCCTTTTCTTGTCTGATTGCTGTGGCTAGGACTTCCAATACTATATTGAATAGAAGTGGTGAAAGTGGATAACCATGTCTTGTTCCTGATTGTAGTGGAAAAGCTTTTAATTTTTGCCCATTAAGTATGATGTTGGCTGCAGGTCTCTCATATATGGCCTTTATTATGTTGAGGAATGCTCCCTCCATTCCCATGTTGCTGACTGTTTTTATCATAAATAGGTGCTGTACCTTATCAAATGCTTTTTCTGCATCTATTGATATGATCATGTGTTTTTTGTCTTTGCTTTTGTTTATGTGGTGTATTACATTTACTAATTTGTGAATGTTGAACCATCCTTGCATCCCTGAGACAAATCCCACTTGGTCATGGTGTATGATCTTTTTAATGTATTGTTGGATGCGGTTTGCCAATATTTTGTTGAGGATTTTAGCATCTATGTTCACCAGCGATATTGGCCTGAAGTTTTTTTTCTTTGTTGTGTCTTTATCTGATTTTGGGATTGGGAAGGTTTCTCTCCCTTCCCCTCTCTCTAAAAAAAGTAAAATAAAATATTTTAATTTAAAAAAAAATGAATGACTTGCTATTTACTGAAAAGGGAAGCTAAGAGAGAAATAGGTTGAGAAATTCATTTTTTTAGACACTTTAGTTTGAGACAACTATTTAATATCAAACAGAGATTTGAATGGGCAGGTGGCTGATGTGTGAAGTTGAGAGTTAAAGTCAAGGTGTGTATTTGGAAGTCACAGGTGGTATTGAATGCATAAGAGTAGATGAGATCACCAAAGGACTGAGTTAGACATGGAGAAGTAGAAATCAGAATCTTATGCCCAGGGCATTTCAATTTATAAAGATCTGAAAGATGAAGAGAAATCAGTAGAGGACACTTTGAAATAATTTTCAGTATGAATGAGAAAGTGTAAGTAAAGAAGATAATATTATATTAATAATTGGTCATGCTTTTCTATTATGGGTAATTTACTCTGTCTGGACTGTGTGACAATATGTAAATGAATTAGACAATGTTACTGCTCTCCAAGGGGGTACCACTAAATAGATATGTTAGTCAGCCTTCCAAAATAGATATTAATGAGTCTTTTCTCTTAATATCCACACCCTGTGTAATCCTCTTTCTTTAAGCATTGCCTGGACAAGGTGACTTTCTTTTAATGAATACAATATGACAAAAGTGATAAAACGTCACTTTTAAAATTGTTTAAAAAGATTAACTTTCATCTTGCTAACATTTTCTCTCTAGCTCTTTGTACATGTTTCCCCTGATGAAGACCCTCAGTCCAACAGCCTTTAGGTAATCCAAAGTCTTCCAACAATTGAGTTGGTGATCTTGAAAGCAGATCCTTCCTCAGTAGAACCTCCAGATGACACCACAGACTCAAGGTCAGCTCCTTGACTGCAGTCTGTGAGAGTCTACTAAGCAGAGGACCCAATTAGCCATGACTGAATTCCTGGCCCATAGGAACTATGAAATGATAAATATAGTTTTAAACTATGACTGGATTTCTGATCTATAAAAACTGTGAAATAATAAGTGCTGTTTTAAGGCACTAAATTTTTAGTAAATTGTTATTCAGCGGTAGTTAACAAATGCATTAAGGAAATCACAGTCATGTAGAAATCGCTACAGAGCAAAGTATTGACTGGGGCTCCCTTCTCCTATCCCTATTTCAGGCATCTAACGCGTATGAGAATAGTCATAATAACCTCAGTATGAATCATATTGTCATTGAGTCAACTTTTGTCTGGTACAGTTGAAGTTTGGGTCATATCTAAAGTTGAAGTATAAAAACAATAGTGAAAAAGTCAGAAAAAAGTCTTTTTGTATTAAAAAAGACTTTCCTGGCACCTCTTAATTAATACTGCAGAAAATAGCCAAAATCTCTGGGCCTGGTTTAAACATTTTAAATCATCTCATTTGTTTTGAAACTCCTCTCTTCTCTCCTGCTGACTTTTCAGCTAGTCCATCTCCACCTTGGTGACATACTCTAATTTAAGCTTCTTTCAAAACCCATTATGATTTCCACTTCACTGCCCTTGAATGCTGTTAAATTAAGACACCAGCATAATTAATGGACTACCTTACTAATACTATTTCTTCTTCACATCACAGAGGAAATGTCAAGTCACATTTCCTTCAGAACTCAAGACTATTAACAGATTTCACTGTCATTTATAAATTAGTTCAGAAATAACAAATAGGCAAAAGACAGAAATAGTTCAAAATTTGTTTACACAGTAATCATATAATCTTCTAAACAGTTTTCTTGAAAAGGTGTTTAAGGGGACCGCGGTGGTTAATTTGGTGTGTTGACTTGACTGGGCTAAAGCGTGCCTCCATGGCTGATAAAACATTATTCCTAACTGTGTCTGGAAAGATATTTCTGTAAGAGATTAAGATTTGAATTGGTAGAATGAGCAAAGAAGATTGCCCTTACCAGTACAGGTGGGCATCAATCCATTAGGGGCCTGAATAGTATAAAAAGGTGGAGGAAGGAAGAGCAAATTTGCTTTTTTTTTTTTTTTCTTGAACTGGAAGATCCATCTCCTTCTGTCCTCAGAAATTGACACACCTGGTTCTCAGGCCTTTAGACTAGGATTGAATTACACTAGCAGCTCTTCCATTCCTTCAGCTCACAGGTGGCAGATTATGAAACTTCTCAGCAAGGAGTGATGCTGTTTTTCTAGAAATCCCTGACTAATACAGGGATTACTCCTTCCAAGAAAATAGCAGACTGATCCAGTGCAAATCAATTACTTAGTACAAATGACCATAGAAACTTTGGATAAAATATAGTAAAAGTCTATTTTAAGCAATAGCAGAATGCAAAACAAAACAAAACAAATTCTTCTTTTGGCCCAGTTAAAACAAAAGGGAACATAAATCTACAGTAGAAGGGCAGCAAACCTTTCCAATTCCAGGGAGATTTTATTTTAGATAAATCATGTTCCTGGAATTAAACTGAGGAAGAGACAGAAGTGATATCATGCCTGAATATAGGTCCTGAATACAGGAAAAGTAGAATTTCTTTTACTTTCTCCCTTTTATTCCCCTCCACCCCATACCCTGCTCCCACCATTATTCCCCCACCTTAGTTCATGTCTATGGGGTGTACGTATAAGTTCTTTCCATTTCCCATACTATTCTTAGTCTCCCCCTGTCTATTTTGTACCTACCATTTATGCTTCTTATTCCCTGTATCTTTCCCCCATTTTCCACTGCCCTGCTATGGAACCCTCCATGTGATCGCCACTGATAACCCTCCATGTGACTTCCATTTCTGTGATTCTGTTCCTGTTCTAGTTGTTTGCTTAGTTCGTTTTTATTTTCTTAACAGTGAATAGTAATAAATCTTAAATCCAATGTAATTGTGTTAAATCTTTAGAATTTTAACTATTTTTTTAAAGGTAACATAAATCCACAGTAGAAGGGTAGCAAATCTTTCCAATTCCAAGGAGATTTTATTCTAGATAAATCATGTTCTTGGAATTAAACTGAGAGGAAAAGACAGAAGTGCTACCACACCTGAATATAGGTCCTTGGGGCTGGAGGCTGTGGTTTTAAAGCTCTAAAGGGAGCAGATGTCATGCGTATTAGTTTCCTGTGGTGGCTATGACAAATAACCACAAACTTGGCAACTTAATAGAAATTTATTCTCTCACAATTCTGAAGGTCAGAAGCCTGAAATCAAGGTACCAGCAGGGCTACCCTCCCTCCCGTGTCTCTAAGGAACAATCTATTCTTTGCTTACCCGAACATCTAGTGACTGCAGGGATTCCTTAGCTTAGAAACATCACTCCAGTCCCTGCCCCCATCTTCCCACTGCCCTCTCCTCTGTGTGTTGAGTCTTCCACTTCTCTGTCTCAAGTCTCCCTCTGTTTCTCTCTTATAAGGAAACCTGTCAATTATCAAGATGATCACCTCATCTCAAGGTCTTTAACCTGATCACATCTGCAAAGATACTTTTCCAGATGAAGTCATATTTATAGGTTCCAGGGATAGGACATAGATACATCTTTGTGGCCTTCATTCAACCCATGGTACTACGGTCTTCACTTATGAGACAGAGGCTGAAAAGTCACCTCTGCAGAAAGAGAAAGCCATCAAAGCATGACCCAATCTATGTTTTAAAAAGGATTAGAAAAATTCCACCCAATGAACTAAAAGTTGCAAGAAAGTTTTCTGTCTGCTCTAGGCTCTGGTAAGGAATAAAAAGAGCCTTCCAAGATAAATATTTTTTTAAGTGAATAGAAAGATGAAAACAGGAAAAAGGGACACAGAAAGAGAATACAATCTCACTTATAAGAGGAATCTAATGAACAAAATAAGCTAACAAGTAAAACAGAACCAGAGGCATACATACATAAAACAAACTGACAGCTATAGAAGGGGAGAGGGGAAGTGGGTACTGATTGAAAGAAGGTGAAGGGATGAGTCAAAGAACATATTTGAAGGACCCACGAACTTGGACAACAGTGTAGGGATTGACTATGCAAGTGGGAGGCAGGCTGGGTGGAGGGGACAAAGGGGGAAAAATAGGATAATTCTGTAATAACAAACAATAAAATATTTTTTTAAATACCAAGGCTATCCAACACCTAGGTATGAAATTCAAGTGTTTGCTTAGCAGGTATGAATTACAAGCCTGGAAGTTGACACAATTTTTCTAGAACCCATAAAAATCCTGGGTCACTACAGAAATAAGTACAAAATCACTCTGTAAGGACATACCCACAATTCAGGAAACACAGAATTAATTTCCCACAGAAATTATTTGACTTCAAGAAAACTGGAAGACCTAGGCTCCGGTTGCAAACATATGCCTGATTTGTGACATTACCAAACAGTGTTGACCCTGGGTTCCTACTTTTATAATATAGGCTCTACCATTCTCTAGGAAAGGCATTCCAGGAATACCATGAGAAATTACAAGGCTATATGTAGAAGGATACCATTTCTAGGCATATACACAAAAATATATAATGCATATAATGAACAGATATCTGTGTACATTTCAATGCATACAATGGTAAAAGTTGAGAGATTCTTCTGAATAACTTACCTGGTTTGGATACAGTCAGAAGAGAATGTTCTGTGACATAGGAAGCAAGAACAGCAATATAAATGTGAGCATTTGTCACCTTTAAACATCAAATGAAAAGATTTTTAATATTAAGAAACTCACTGACATTCCCCCTAGAAAGTCATTTCCAAATACCCTTTAAAAAGTGAACGTGTAATAGAAAATCTAAGTTTCCTATTCATGGATTCATGCCACCGTATTTCCTTACTTTTGAAAATCCATAGAGGCTATTAATCATTTCTCTCAATATGCAGGGACTTTGGAAGCTTTAAAGGTGAACTGCAAACGTTTGAGAGGAGTATTCAAGGAAGAATTTTCCAATATTGTATAAAAACTACCTATATGCCGGTATAGATAGTCATAGGCATTGTTATTTATTTATTGTGGCCATGTCTCTTAGGGCTCCACATAGAGACCCCAGACTTCAGAGCTGTCACAATAAACCAATATAACTCTCAAGTAATAGGTAACAAGATAATTGTAAACCAGGCTCTTAAACAACAACTTTGCTCTCTGAGTCACAGCCCAGGGACAGAAACATTTTGGAGGTTATTGCTGCCACCCTTGACATCGTTCTCCTTTTTGCTTTGTTCGAATCTTTATAGTCAACATGATATCATAGTCAGTGAGCAAGGAAGGCACCAAAACAGTATTTGAATCAAGAGGCATTCTGACTTCAAACTCTTCTTTTTCCCAGAATGAGAGAATCAAGAAGCGGGTCACAACAAAACTTCTGCAAGATGGTACCCACTTTGTTTCAAATTGGTGCATGTCATGTACATATTTATACTGCAATATATTTAGAAGCACTGAACAAAGCAAGATCAACTGCAGCCCGTGAATTTATGGTTTTCGAGCAGTGGTTCTCAAACTGTAGTGAGTACCAGAATCCTGTGGAGGGCTTGTTAAAACACAGACTGCTGACCCCACCTCTGAGTTTCTGATTCAGCCTGTCTCAGGCAAGCCTTGATAATCTGCATTTCTAACAAGTTCCCAGGTGAGGCCCGTGCTGCTAATCCGATCACCACGCTGAGAACCACTGGTTTAAAACAAGGGACTGGGACTAATTATCCACAATTCTTTAGAAAAAATACATTCCATTCTTTTGTTCTCGATAAAATTGTCATTGAAATGAAGACATCGTGGAGGTTTAAATGCTAGAATACTGAAGAACAAATGTAGTCAAGTATTGTGAAAACAACGATGACAACTAACACTGATATACAAGCCAGGCATCTTCTCTAATCCTCACAGCAACACTCTAGTGGGGGCATCCAACCTGCAGGCCCCAGGCCGCACATGGCCTAGGATAGCTATGAATGTGGCCCAACACAAAATAGTAAACTTACTTAAAACATTATGGGACTTTTTGTGTGTGTAATTACATGTCACAATGAATCTAATGTGTGGCCCAAGGCAACTCTTCTTCCAGAGATGCCAAAAGGTCAGACAACCCTGCATATATTATTTATCCCCTTTTTCAGATAAAGAAACTGAAGCCAAGATCTTTCTAAAAATAAGACTTTTGCATTTGATATTCTACTTGGCTAGTGAGAAATAACAGTATTATGAACACTGCCCCTAGCTAAAGATTTTAAAGTCCATTTCCTACTGACAAGATATTGTTGATACCCTAGAGTAGCTAGCCATGCATTATACCTGATATTGACTATTGGCAGGCTAGAATGAGCAGTTAGGTATACCTGTATAAAGTCAAACCCCAATGTTGTTGTTATCTTCTCTTCTAATTCTTTTAGTGATTATACTTTAAAATCCCGAGTTAAAGAATTCTCCCATATAGTCCCAAGGGCCCAAACAACATCACAGGCTGAGTCCTGGGGCCCCAAAAAGGATTAGCCTCATTGGGATAGACCACATAATGGGTCTTTATGAAATCTGTGCCCTGCAGAGCTTAGTCCTCTCTGAGCTGGTTATAAAAACCATGGTTGTCTCTATGGGAAGCCGCATCTGTAGTTGTGAAGTCAGCTCTAACCAAAGCTTAAAGCTTTTTGTTCCTCTTATTTACGTTCGTAGGCAGAAGCAATAGAACTATTGAACTCAAGCAAGATTACGGTTGACTAAAGACAGCTGTCTTTCTCCCGTGCTAATCAATGGACATAGACTGGATGGGGCAGTTGGACATATTCTGAAGTCACATGTGACACAAGTGTAAGGAAAATAGGAAGGAACACTTAAAAAGTGCAAAAGACATGTGGAATAGAGCTCCTTTTTAACTGGAAATTCTCTTTTTAGCTTGGGTTAACTTTTGGGGTAATCCTTAAGAACTGGCCAGCACTATCATGAAGCATTGCCCTTTGGTAGGAAAAGGAGAACAACATGAGAGCCAAAACAGACCCTTTGGTGTGAAATAATTTATTCAACTGAGGGGGGAAATTACCTCCAACTAAGGCAACTTCAAGTTATAATTAAGAGTAACTCTCCAAGCCTGTGGGCTAAGTGACATCTGGTGCCTGTCCTGGAATCCAAACAAGTCATCAGTAAGGCACTAGAATTGATGCACAAACCCCACACTCCATGATAGTATTGCTGGATCCCCGGAATAGGGCAAGAGGCCAGATTTTGATGCTTGCCATTTTTTCAAATTTAAAAAAGCATGCTACTCTTCCTCCAAAAAGTTACAATATATTCCCTTTTCTTTTTTTGGTAGCATGCCAAATAAAGGCTTTCATATTTCAAACAGTTATTGATCCAATATATTTATGAATAAAAGAAAGAGGCAAATTGTTAGATGGGTTTCCCTCCTGCTGCTTATGATTTGATGTGAAAATGCTTTTGCATCTAAGCTAAAACAGCTCAAGTCTGTCCCCTAGAACCAGTCTCTTCCTCCACAGAAAAACCCACCAGTTTCCTCTGAGCCTGAAATTCCACTGGGCCTGAAATATCACACTGAAATTCCAGTCAGAAACTAGAAACCTGCTTTTTCTACTACCCCCATGTGAACAAGTCAAGATCAAAGTGAAACTTTTTAGGTGGAGTCAAGTCCCATTCCTAAGGAAATTTTCATATTTAAGACTGAAAAGACACCATTATCCTGTTGAGAAAAAGTGCACAGAGCTAGGAGTCAGGGCACTTGGGTCCTAGAGGCAGCTCTTACCACTCACTTTTTACTATATACTAGTTTATACCAATCCTACTTTGAAAAGGATTTGAGGCAGCAGCCAATAATTCACTAAATGTGTGTCTTCGATACTGCTTTTCAGTCCTCTGGGCTTCAGGTTCCTTATCAGTCCCTGGGACTTGACGGGGCATGCCCTAAGGGCACTTTCAACATTAAATTTCTACTATCGATTATCAGCATCGCTGATGGGGATTTACATTTACTCAGCAATTTGGAATGTAACTTTCACAAACAGGCTGCATAGATGAGAAAAGTAATAGTCAAAATGGTCATAAACATTATTATTTGTCAGAGTTATACTCCAGGTTTTTTTGTGTTCTTTCCTCTACAACCTTGAAATGTGGGAAATGTAACAAGCCACAGGTGATTTGAAGAGAAGAGTCCTACTAATCTTCACCTCACCCCTTACTGACTGAGCCCTGGTATCATCACCAGCTTAATAAGAATGCTGGATTGGATAATTTACTGTCCCTTCCAGATGACCCCTGGATGAATCTGTGAAACACAGAGCAAGCATTCAGCATCCACTCAACCTTTAATGAGGGTCTTGCCTTGGAAACCTGCCTAGTACAAAACTCCCAATTCTTACAAATCTGGAGAGCACTTTGCTCTCACCAGAACAAGTACTGTTCCATCACCCTGGGCTTGAGCCTGTGACTTACTCGTCTACTCTCTCAGTGTCTGCCCCTCCCTGCTGAGCTCCAGGCTACCTTCCAAAGCCTGTGAGTTTGGCGGAGTTGGTGAAGGTGTAATTTGCCGTCACTTTGGCAAACATGAAACCAGCAGGTCCAGATGTGAGCTGCCTGGTGGAACCCAAGTAACAAATGGTGAAATTGACATTAAAAAATGCTTCTAAGAACTAAAACCTCAGACAATGCAAGTTGTTTCAGAGACATGTAAAACCTCTTCTCCAACTTCTCCATTTTCCCAACAAGAGTTTCAATGTGATGTACCTGGAGGCAAGTCAGATTAGTCTAGGGCAGATAAAACAAGAAAGACAAGAAACAGGGTAACCAGACCTTAATCCTTCACCTACCACAGTGGTGCCCCAGATGCTTGGAGCTTTGGCCCCACTGACTCCCACCCCAGAAGCTCTCTGATGTTTACAAAAACGAGTCAAATGCTGGAACTCGGGACTGTTGGAATATTCTTTGCCAGCATTTTAGTCCTTTGAGGAAGCCCTAAATTTACCAATAAAGAAGCCTGTTTGTGGATTCCCACCACTCACCTCCTACACACACACACACACACACACACACACACACACAGCAATGACAGCTTTAATCACCCCACAATTCAAATCACCACTGCACACCTTATGCACACAGTTTATTCCAGCCACATCTTGCTAGAAACTTAGCAAGAAGACTGGGAATTGCTGGGATGTCAGTGTCTAACTTGCTCTGGTCAAGAGCAGCGCTTCTTACTTCCAGGTGTTCTTAGAACATCTCCCAGCCAAGGACTGGCTGTCCTTGTTGATGTGTTGATATCCAGACCTCAGGGTTCATTTACAGCCTGAGAATAAAACTTTGCACGAACAATTCCCCAGCCCAACTGTGCTTGCATTCTGAGAGTCGGGCCAAATAGTCACAACCACCCTTTCCAGTCCTACCCCCATAGCAATTGCCTCTTCTCAGAAAAACTAGTCTGGGCCAAATTACAATTTTCATGGGTGATGGAAGCAGCTTACAGCCAGACACTAGTCCTTCCCCAGACCACCACCACATACATTTTCCACACTGCAGGCATATTTCTGAAACTCAGCTCTGATTTGCTACTCTCTACCTCAGACACTGTCAGAAACCTATAAAATAAGCCCAGCTACCTCCACGTCACACTTAAGTCTCTCTGTGATCTTCTCAAAACAATCTCACCCCCATTTGATGCCCTGCTGCTTGCCAAACTCTGAGCCTTGGTCATTCCAGTTCCCTGGGAATAAACTGCCCTTTCCTCAGCTTCCTATATGTAAAGTCTCAGCTCAAATGCCTGCTCCTCCAAGAAACCATCCATACCTGCTTTCCTTGTCATCTACCACTCTTAGTTTATGAGGAACTAACACCTCCCTCTTTTTTCCACTGGCAGCATTTTATTGGTATCATTTCTAAAACTCTTAGTGCCTGCTGCCCACATTATAATTAGGAGAACACCTGCTGTACCACCTTTCACGAGCTTTGATGATGTAAGTGTTGATGTTTGCATTTTCCATGAAGTCTAGGACCATGCCTTACACATAGTTTCTGTTAGCATGTACTGAGTTAGTTATCCATTATTTCTCCAGGATGAGCCTTCAATTTCCTCAAATTAATAGTGAGTTCTTAAAGAAACTTTTCAAAAATAGAGAGGACTTGGGTGTTCTGCTCATCTTAACAGACCTTGCTAGGAAAACATGGCCATGGATAGCTTTAAGGAAAGCACTGGTGGACACAGATGAGGACTCAAATATTACTGGTTCTCTAGTCCAACTTCTAACATAGCACAGAAATTTCATCTCATATCCCTTAATATTTTCATTGATAAGAAACTCGCTACCTCACACTGCTACTTTAGAAAGTGAAACTGTAAGTGACCCGAACAATTTTTCTTCATTGGAAGCAAAGGGTAAAAGTCGCTCCTCTCAGAGCAGTCGCTCCTCTCAGAGTAATTTATGGCAGTTAATTAAACCCAAGCATGATATTTTCTACTTCTAAAGGGGCAACCAATTATTTACTCATTCGTCCCCTTCATGTGCTTAGAAGCAGCTTTAAGTACGTTGTCAAATGTCGAGCAGAGGTGAGTGGCAGCCTGGAATTAAGCAGTCACTTGATGCCTTGGGCTCCGCTTCTCTTGGTCTGCTGGGCACTGTGACTTGCAAATGAAACTCTGTTATGCTCTAATGCTCCATGCTTTTTCGGATTTCATTTTAATAACTTTATTGACATGTCAGGGTAGACAAAGTTGTCAAAGGTGGTATCAAATGGCCAAATAAATCAAAGCTTGATCTACCCTCATTTCCCATTACTTTCCTGTCTATCTCAAACATAACTAGGGTCCATTCACAAATCTCTGATGCTTTGCAAATGTCAAACAGATTTTAACTTTCTCCTTGAAGACTCTTCCTATGGAACAAACACCTCTGTTATTTCATATCTGGGAATCTGGTCTTTAAACACGATCCTATAATAAAATACAGTTGATACTTTGGCTTAGTTCCTCATGAGGATGTTCATGGAAATTACAGAGAGTTTGAAAATGTGAGCAACCACTTTCCACCCCCACCAGCATGGCAGACACTGCTAATTAATCGTAACCCTTATATTAGTCAAGGTTCTCCGAGAAACAGAACCAATAGGAGATTTATATGTGTAACAAGTTTATTACTAAGGAATTGGCTAAGGCAACTACGGAGGCAAGAAATCCCAAGTGCTGTACAGCAATGTTTCAGTTCGAGTCCACAAGCAGGGAAAAGCGTATGTCCCTGCTCAAAGGCAATCAGGCAGGAAAAATTTTCTCTTACTCAGGGGAAGGTAGTCCTTTTTGTCCTATTCGGAACTTCAACTGATTGGATGAGGCCCACTCACGTCGGAGTTTAAATGAGTTAAATGTTAATCTCATCCAAAACACCCTCCCAGAAACACCCAGAATAATGTTTGATCAAATATCTGTATATCCTACTGCCCAGTCAAATTACCCCGTAAAGTTAACCAGCACAGCCCTCTTTCCCAGTGTGCCCAGACAGGCTTCAGCGCCAGTCCTCAGGACTGCACCCCAGTCAGTCATTCTCGATCAACCAGAGTTGGAACAAGAGTTAAAACCTATATGCTATCTCAGAGTCTAGTGAAAAGTCATACTCGGTCACTGAAAAGAACATGAATGCTAGAGCTGGTCAGGCCTATGGTTCATTAAGCTCAGTGTCCTATTATACAAGCAACTGAAAACAAAGAACTGAGGGAGTTCAGTGTCCTCTTTGACCTCAACCTTGAAAGCTATCTTCCCTTGGTTCCTCTAATAGATCTGCAGGTCGTAAAATTTACCCAAGGCCATTTTGAATTCTAGTTTTCAAATGAGCAATGACTAAGCTGGCAGAAGTCTTCGGGCACAGGCAAGGGTGGGGCTGGTTCTCGGCAGGTGGTTTGCAGACATTTCATTGAGATTTCTTAACACTATCCATGTTACATGTCTGAAGCAAGCAGTGCTTTCATTTGGCTTGCTTTGCATTTTTACTTGCAAAACGATTCTTTCTAGATTCACAATTCCCCTTGCAGAACCTATAGACACTTATTCCTTCATGCATAACAACAAATACTGAGTAGCTACTGTGATTGATGTATGTTATTTCATTTGAAATTCCCTGTACAGGCCACACACACATGCAATCTGCATGAGGAATGTTTCCATCTCAGGATTGCCTCCTGACTCCCTGTCTCAAGTTACTTTGGTCTTTAGTGCTTACACCATCATGTCTAAAAGTGGAGTCATCCATCCCATCCCTAACAATCCCTTCCCCATTCCTGCTTGGTTTTTCTCCAGCATTGATCACTATCCAACATGGTCTTTATTTGACTTGTTTTTCTTACTTATTGTTTTTATCCATCACTAGAATGTAAGCAGGTAGGGATTTTTGACTGTTTTGTCCATTGCTACATTCCCAGCATCTAAAACAATGCCTAGCACATAGTAAGCACTTAGCACATTTGTGGAATAAATGAATGGATAAACTCTCTGAGTTAGGTGTCATTACCATTTTACCAATAAGAACAGGCAAGTGCAGAGAGATCAAGTAAGTTGCTCAAGGTAATAAACAATGCTTAAAATGCAAGAAATCTCCATCCATGTACTTAGCATGTGCTCCTGGACCTGTGTTAAATCCTTAGTGATGAATGGGGCTCCTCCTAGACTCTAGCTCTAGTAGTGTGCCTTAACCACAGGACAGCAGCAGACGTATTCCAGGCAGGTAAAATCATGTTAACTTCTTTCAATTCCTTAATAAGAAGGGCTTGCATTTGTAAAACTCTTAACACTTTTTCAGGTTTCACTTAATATCACCTTTTGTGACGTGGACTGGACTGGTATTGCCATTTTACAACAGAAAAAAAACAGAAACTCAAAGCAACCGTGTGATTTGCTCCACATCAAACATCAAAGGACAGCGCTGAAGCAGGAACTGGAAGAAGCATGGATTTGAGTCGCACAGCCCTGGCATCAAACCCATACCTCGCCTCGTCCAGCTCTGTTACTGAGAGAGGTTAACCAACCCCGCTGAATCTCTATTTCTTTACCTCTACAGTGGGGACCCTAAACCATCACAGGCAATGGTAGAAAGTAATGATGTGATGTATGTATTGCAGTAAGCCCAGTGACAGGGACATAATAGGAATGCCCCAAACGTTACCTCTCATTCCTGCCCTTGCCCTGATCCCTGCTTTTCTCCCTGCCTCCTGTCCCAATAAAGGTGTACCTTGTTTTATTGCACATCACTTTATTGCACTTCACACATGTGGCTTCGCTTTTTTTTTTTTTACAAATTGAAAGGCAAGGCCTTCCACGAGCAAAAAGATTACAACTCACTGTACAACAATGCTTACTTTATTGCTGTGGTCCGAAACCAAACCCACAACACTCTGAGGTACGCCTGTAATCTTCCAGCCAGAACAATTATATAACTCTGGATGGAGACACGTTTTTTTATGGACTTACTTTAAAGGCTGGTACACATTTGAGAGAATTTATCAGTAACTCAGAGCATTCAAGACCCAGTAGGGTATTTCACAGTCTAAATGCCAGATGTACTTATAGGGAGGCCACAGTATGTGTGATTAGAGTTGGGAGCAGCTTTTGACTTTCCCAATAAAACCTAAAATACTGTGGTTTCACGAAAGGCCTCCTGTGCAAAGTATCTTTCACTATAAAAATGCAGTTCCTTGGTACGGGTTATAGTACTCTTCATGTGCCCCAAAAGAACTGTCAGCTGTATAGTTCAATGAACAAATTTATGTTGATGTTAATCAATGTTTTCCCATCTTTCGCCTGCACTGTTTGTATGCACAGCCTCGCTAGAGCATGCTTAACAACACGGATCTGGAACTGCAGCCCCGCCAGAGTGTCAGAACCATGGAGTTTTTTACAAGCACCAAACAGTACTGGGTGGTAAAATCGAGGCCATTTTGAAATGCTAAAGGACTCCCGTAACGGTCTCCAAAATCCAGTTCCACTTCTGAACTCCAGGGAATGCCTTTCGTTTCTCTGGTGCAGTGGAGATGTGTGTCTTCATTACCAAACACACCACCTGGCACAGGCGGTGTACCTTTGACATTCCCTGACTGTTTAAAGGGACTTTGCTGTGGTTGGTAACCTAATGACCACCAGACATAACAAACAATCGATTGTTTATACTGTTTCTGATCACCGTAACACATTACTCTTAATAAAGCAGCAATTTCAACCCCAAAGGGAACAATTATATTACAAAAGGAAACATAGGCCATCAATTGCTTTACGGTTAAAACTTAACTTTTGCTTATGAACACTGACAAAGATGATCAACATTTGTGCTTGACACAATGCCAGGGTGGTTGGCCTCCCTCTCTGTCACGCTCGCCTGCTCCACCTCAGGCTTACGCCCCACCCCAGGTACGTGACACAAACATCTCCTGCCGTGACTTTATTGTAATGTTTGAGCAGTTTTTTTAAGTTTTAAGACCATCTCTGTCAGTTTTTAGCAACCTCCCTTCGCTTCATCATCATCGCCTTTCCACAGTTTCTGCATGTAAAATCTTCACTCACCCACCCCTGTCCTGGGATGTATCTGGCATAGGCTTTGATAGTCTGCTATTTCAGTAGCCCCCTCAATAAAGCTATTCCTTACTAATGTCCAGACTCCTTTCTCTTTTTGCCTTGACAACAGTAATACTTGGCTAGTATCTCCTTTCCTGATTCAAAATCTCAGATTGACAGGTTCCTCAAACATAAGCACAAAAGCCGACAGGAGCTCTTATTACTCTAGATATTAGGTTAATGTCTCTGATTCACCATCAGGCTCTGAGCAGCCTGAGAGCAGAAATATAAGTTATCTGATTGTTCTCATCTTTTTACCTCAGCACCTAGCACAATGCCAAGTACAGAGTCGATATTTTAATTTATGCCCACTGAATGAATTAGCAAATTCTTTGCAATCAATGGTGTTTATTCATTGTTTGTCATGTACGAGGCACTGTTCTTTGTGCTTGAGACACATCATAAACCAGACAAGCAAAAACACCTGTCCTCGCAAAGCTCATACTATAAGATAAAAAAATAAAATAAAATCATGTAATATGTTAAATGATGAAAGCTAAGGGGGTGGGGAGAGGAGAAAACAGGATGAACAGGATCAAAAACTGGGGCTTGGGGATGCGTGAGCTGCCATTTTACATAGGATGGTCAGTGTAGGCCTGGAGGAAACACGACAATTAAACAAAGCCTGGGCGGAGATAAGGAAATCAGCTATCCAGAAATCTGGTAGGAGATTGCTCCACAGAGGAGGAACAGCTGGTGCCAAGGCCCTAAGGCCCGAGTGTTCCCAACATAATTGAGGAAGGGGAAGGAGACGCTCCCGCTGCTGGAGCAGAGTGGGGGCAAGAGCAGTAGGAGGTGAGACATGACAAAAGGTGGATTATTGTAAGATTATGGCTTTCACTGGAATGAAATAGCGAGCTAGCACAGGTTTTGTGCAACAGAGTCACATGATCTGACTTGCACTTTCAAAGGACCACTCTGGCTAGTATGTTGGGAGTAAACCAGAGGGAGGAAAGGGAGGAGCAGCAAGGAGGCTCTTTAAATAACCCCACAGAGATTCTGTGATGGCGCCGGCCAAGGTGATAGCTGTACAAGTGATGACACATGATTAGAGTCTGGAGTTAGTCTGAAAAGAGAACCACCGTATTTTTGGATGTTCACTCTCATATATTAATATTTATATGTATTAAAACAAATTCATGGTTTTCCCTGTGATAACATGCTTCTTTCCTTTGTATTCCAAGTTAGAAGTTGAAACAGAAGGCACTGGGAATTGGCATAAAATCCTGGTTATGCTTCTGGGAATGTATTGAGTATGTAGATATCTTCCAATATGCAAGTCAATGTGGAAGAAGAAAAAAAGGTTGAGAACTTCACTACTAAATTTGTAAAGGCTCTGGGTAATTGAGCCGAGCCTAGCTTCTGCTCTAGCAGCCAAATTAGTTAAATTCCCCTAAGCAATTTCGCAGCAGTATTCACATTTTAACCAATCTGAGGTTTAACTGCTCCTCTTCTGTCTCCTACTTGGTGGCTTCTCCTGGGGCCCCTCAACATACCCTGAGTATTTATAATTCCTCAGCTGGGATTCATGTGTTGGGTTTATTTTCAGTGTTCTTTATGAAAGCAACATCTCTTTGGAAAATCCAGCTACACGTTTTACTTAATAACATCACAGGCAATTGTAAACATACCTGGGGGGAGGGAGGCAGGCAGACTTCAATGGAACGGCCACATGGGAGGAGCATGTAGGAAGTTGAGTACAGTAGAGAAAATGCCTTCCACGTGATAGCTCTTCAAAAGGTCCCTGCAACTGGGCCGTTCTTTGTTAGGCTTTCCTTTCATTCATGATCATACCTTTCCAGGGTGGAAGGGCCACTGGAGAACAGCCTCTTGTAGTCTATTCATTCAGAGACGTTTGAAGAACAGAGCCTACCTTGGGTGTCCAACCTTTTGGCGTCTCTGGGCGACACTGGAAGAAGAGGAGTTGTCTTGGGCCACACATTAAATACATTGCAACATATAATCACATAAAAATCTTATAATGTTTTAAGTAAATGTATGATTTTGTGTTAGGCCACACATGGCCCACAGGCCACAGGTTGGACACACCTGCTTATAGACACTCTCCAGATTTACGTTGCTGGGAAATGGTAATGCGTTTCAATGAGGAATGATACACCCCAAAACATCACTTTTTTCATTTACTAGATTTTTTAAAAGTCACAAACCATTTAGAGCCATTATCATATGGACAGATTTGGAAATGTCATACAAGGCTTCCATAGGTATAAATTAACACACGATCTTCACTTGGAATGACACCTTTAGCTCCCCAATAAGAACCAAAGTCGTATTTTAACAGAACGCCACATAGATTTCAGTCTTATTTCTTGTTCACTAGAATTGTAATTTTTCACCCAGAATAATGCATAACACTATGATGATAGAAGGGCAACAAGTATAATCTCTGTCTATATTCTTTCATGATGTGAATGCAATAGAGTCATTTGAAATAAAATATTTACAAATATTTTCATTTATTTCCCTACTGCTGTGACAATTCTGTCATAAAGGTATCATTACTCCAATTTCACAGATAAAGAAAATGAGGCTGAGAGAAACATCTCACTCAAGAGCGCGTAGGAGATAATAAGTGGTACAGCCAGGGTAGAATCTGCCACACTCTAAATCAGTGTCGTCAAGTCCTGGGGTGGTTCAGGATGCAATACATTTATTTTTGTAATAAATATCTTGCAATACATTACTTAATAGACCTGAACACACTTACCAGGGCTATACCTGGCAGCTAAGAGCCTCTAAGAGAGGATGAGCCCCTATCTTCCATTTCTCTCCAGACCGACAGACACTGACCTGTGCAGTCTGACTCATTGGGCTCCCTCCCCTCTGGCTTTCCCCTGGGTTTGACTGAGGGGTAGTAAAAATGGACCAGAGAGAAGACAGAGCATGAGGCTGGGCTATTTGTTCCTTTGGTTCTTCCC